>AWOL01S0050695.1:10906-21977 GCA_000715115.1 Nicotiana otophora
GGGGTGTGTGTTAAATGTGAAGATCGGAAATTAGTTGTAATGGTCGTTAATTTTGTATCTTCATCGTTTAATTCGGAAATATTGGTTGAAATGCACCATGTATCTTAATTTAGAGGACTAATTTTGTTTATGCTTTAAATTGTTCTTTATAAAGCTAATATATTTAGGAATCGGTCAAACGATACAACTCTTCTACATTTTTTTTTTAAAGAATGTCTAGATATCTATTTTTTGAAGATAATCAATTAAGGATAAAACTTTTATCAAAAATCAAATTGCGTACCTTTTAACATTATTTATCAAAAAAGTGCACTAGGACCCATTTTTAGACCGAAAAAGATTGTCATTTTCAAAAAATTAAATTTCAAAGACATATGTAGATTCATTTGATTTAAATTTTACGAAATCTCGACTCTTCTCTTAATATGTACAAATAACACTAATAATAATAATGGTATCACACCCCACCTGTTGACAGTTGGTACGGGAGGAAGCTTAATTTCATTAAAGTAGCTATGACAAATTGGTACAATAATGGCAACTACTTAACAACAAATGGTGCATATTCAGTCAGTAGAAGCTATATTAGCTTACTGCGAAGCATGGAGAAAATGTTAGAAGCTGATTTGGTATGGAACAATATTATGCTACCTAGGCATAGGTTTATAGTATGATTGGCTAAGCAAGAGAAGTTATTAACTAAAGAGAGGTTGATCAGACTTTATATACCAGTAGATGATGGAATGTGCTCCTTATATGATGAGAGCAAGGCTGAAAATTAGCTACGCCTATTTTTTTAGTGTAGTTGAACATTGAAATTACAGGATAAACTGAAAACGTGGTCGGGTATCAGAATACAGAGGAAGGGGACAACCCAATGCATGAAATGGATCAAAAACATACATTGGAAGCAGTTCAAGAAGGAATTAGCAGCAACAATATGGGGTGCAAAGCTTTACCGCACATGGAAGGCTCGAAATTGGAAACTTTTTAGAGGGATAAATGTAAATATTGAGGTTGTGTTTATACAGATAAAGAACGAGATTGTAGAGAGGGTAAACCACCTGAAATACTCTAGGAAAGAAAAGCAAGTAGATGTAGTTATTTGAGACAATAACTATGCAATTAGTTGAGTGATGTTTTCTTTGCTCGAGGCTTTGGAGATCTCTCTGAAGTGCTCATTAGGCGTAAACATTTGGCTGTCTATGGTAATAATTCAATGTTTTAGCTAAAAAATAATAATAATGGTATCAAACAAAATGAGATATGTAAAATGAGAAATCGAGAAAGAAACAACTTTTGAATGAACAAAGCATGCAGTCATTAATGATGTGAGCCTCATGTAGCAAAAAAGAAAAAGCAATTTTGAGGGTAGTTAGCGTTTGACCAAATTTTTGAAAATTGCTTTTAAGTGTATTTTTCTCAAAATTATTTATCAGAAAAGTATTTTCGGAGAGAAGCTACATTTTTCTACTTCTCAAAAACTATTTATACTTCTCCTCAAAAGCACTTTTTTTTTCTTCTAAAAGATTGACCAAACACCTGAATTTTTGATCAAAAGCACTTTTGGTCCAAAAAAACCTGGTCAAACAGACTATTATTCTTGGTATAACCTAAAACATAATTCCTTTTTATATTTCCTTTTAAATAATAAAGATAAGAAATTCAACACAATACTCTTTATGTCATCATACATTTGCCAAACATCATTATCACCAACTAAATTCCAATTTGCCATTGAATTTGACTAAAGTCAATAAATAAAGAATTTTTTTATAATATCGAGTTTGCTAGAAAATTAATTCATTCGAATATTAAAACTTCCTAATAAAAAATTTCAATTCAAGTCTACTAATTCTTCAAAATTAGTCGAAAGATGATTAGATTAATATTTCCAACCTTTTGTCCAAAAAAGACAAAAAAGGAAAAACAACAGAAAATTTTCCCACTTACTCTGCGTATAGAGACAAAGATCGTGACTATAGGTGCAATTATCAAGACTCAAAGTGTCAACAATAATAGCAATAAAAATAAACTAATACAGGTAGTACTTTGCATTTTTTATTTGATCATATTTTTCATATATACAAGTATGAACGTTCCTTTTATAAACAGAGTAATCCAAGTACAAACAACACTGAAATACACTTCTGGATTCCAACAGCTCTCCTTCAGGGTAATCAACTTAATTTCAGTTCTTAATCTTTTTGCAGCAGCACAATGGGTGATGTGTTTTGTATCATTTTTATATGTGTTGAGGGTTTTATGATTTTGAAACACTTTATACAAGATGGCTAATTCATTTTCTTAAAGGAATTATAGACTCTGTAATTATCTAGTCTCAGGTGGGTTTGCATCGTGATCACAAAAAATGAAGAAGAGAAGATTTTTGTGCTTTATTCTTTTGTGTAAATTGCGATTCTAATTCAGGGTTTTAGCTGATAGTTTAATTTGTCATGGAGTCTGAAAGGGTTTAGTTAGTTGAATTTCTTGGTTCACTTTTCCGCAAATTGAGCTGGGTCCCACAAAGAGAAGGGGAGGAAAAGGGTATGGAATTAGCTTATGCGTAATTTTGATCCTGAAATTGTAGTGTTTCTCCAGATTATAAGTTCTTGATATGAACTATGAATCCTGTCTGAGAAAGAATGAGAGCCAATTTTGCTACCCTACCCAATTTGTTGCAAGAACCAACACAAAAGATAGAGTAATACAACAAGCAGCGCTGTAATTAATATAACGAAACAGTGATAGGATTTTCTATTTTCTGCATAGTAGTTATATTTCTCTCCACTAACAGGAACATGGATCATATGTTAGTGTTATTCAATTGGATATAATGACTGCATCATTTATAACTTCTCTAAAATTATAAGTTAAGGTGTCGTGTGCTTTGTTGAACAAATGACATCTTCTTTAGATTCGGGATCATGCTCAATTATGCTTCTCGTTCGAAAGGATGAAAGGTTATACTAATATCTGACATTACTGGTCAATTCCAGCACAGTGTACAAATGGCTCGTTCCGCTCTGGATGAAATGTCAGCAACTGGTGCTTTTGAGAGAACTGCTTCAACCTTCCGTGATATCATCTCAAGGGACCCCAATTCCCGTTTTCCAGCAGAATCTGGGAGGTACCACCTCTACATATCATATGCTTGCCCATGGGCATCAAGGTGCCTTGCCTACTTGAACATCAAAGGACTTGACCAAGCCATTAGTTTCACAGTAAGCAGTTGAATGAACTTATGTCCTGGACTCAAGCTTGGACTCCTAGCAGTCTCATTCCATTGTTTTTGGCTTGCAGTCTGTTAAACCTAAGTGGGAGAGGACGAAGGACAGCGATGAGCACATGGGATGGGTTTTTGCTTCATCAAGCACCGAGGATTCAGGAGCCGATCCTGATCCTCTGAATGGAGCGAAAAGCATAAGGGAGCTATATGAGCTTGCAAGTACAAACTATTCTGGAAAGTACACAGTTCCGGTATGTTTTATCAATAAATAGAATTTTTATTAACATTTATTTGCTTAGTCTGTTCATATTTTTGTTGATTGATGGTCTGGTTTTTCTAATAGGTTCTTTGGGATAAGAAACTGAAGACAATTGTGAACAATGAGAGTTCAGACATAATACGCATGTTTAATAGTGAATTCAATGACATAGCTGGGAATTCAGCTTTAGACCTTTATCCTCCTCATTTGCAATCCCAAATCAATGAAATAAATGAGTGGATATATGAGGGAATAAACAACGGAGTATATCGATGTGGTTTTGCAACGAAGCAAGAACCTTACGATGAGGTAAATTTTTACCACCTTTTGAAGTAGACTACAAAACTCAAAGGAGTCATTTGCTAAACATCTTGAAATTAATAGGTTGTCAATCAGTTCTATCTGAGAAAAAGTTATTACCTTTGTGTCCTTGCAGGCAGTGCAAAAACTGTACGAAACTTTGGATAAATGTGAGCTGATACTGAGCAAGCAGAGATACTTATGTGGAGATCAAGTGACTGAAGCAGATATTCGCTTGTTTGTCACCCTGATTAGGTTTGACGAGGTTAGTAACTGTTTTCTTATGGACCCTGTTCCTGCCAAAGTGAATTATTTGGTCTTAGAAACATCACCAAAAAAAAAAAGGAAACTAGTAAAATATATAAAAAGGAGATTGCTTTTATACTGTTGCTTTTTGTATTCTCTTATCCGCAGTGCCACTGGTTCATTACAAAGTTAACCTTCAGTTTGTTTTGAATGCTAAAGCTTCGGATACTTATTTATACTGCAACTTCAAAATTTATTGATGTGGCAATCTTCCCCTTCAGGTGTACTTACCCTCCCTAACGTCTGAGCCGTTATTCACAGAAGTACATTGACATCAATAAAACCAGTTGATCTTCTCATCACTGCTAGCTATCTATGAAAGACTCAGCCTATGTTTGTCAAGTAGTCGTGCTGCATTCTTGGAAGGTGTTTGAAAAATAGGCCTTCAATAGTCTTGCCCCATTATATTGGTCTAAAATAGACCTCCCATTTCCTAAGAATTGTCTCTACCATTTACTGCGAAAGTACCCAAGATTCACAGACATGACTCATCTAGCTGTAGCAGGGCAACTCATAGTAAGGAAAAGAATTGGTAGCTGCAATTAAAGTATTAATCTTCGAATAGAACAGTTCTTTCCATCAAAGAAACATAGAATAAAAGATTTAAACCCTAAGAGATTGGGAATTAGTCCTTTGAATTTACACTCATGAAACAGTCCCAGACTTTTTTATATTCCAAAGTTAACCCTGAATTCGTTTTAATTGCTAAAGCTTCAAATTCCTCCTATGTACTGCAATATTAAAACGTTACTAGTGTGGCAATCAACCCCTTTATGATGAGCAGGTCACGTCAGTACTTGCCCTCCAAACAATCTGAACCGCTCAGAAGTACATTGATCTCATTAAAACCAGTGGATCTTCTCGCACTGCGACCCTACTAGGTTGATTTACAAATAGACCTTCGCATATGTCAAAAAATGGACCTCCCATTTCCTAAGAATTGCATCTAGCATTCACTTGGAGAGGACCCAAGATTTCCTAGCATAACTCCATTACTACCTTAAATGACCTGGCTAAGTCGAAGGTCGACTCATAAACTAAGAAAAAATTGAGAGCCGCAATTAAAGGTTTAATCTATAGACTAAAATATTAAACCCTTAGATTAGGTTATGGAGAATTGGAGATAATTGTAGGTTTGTCATAGCCCTAAGTTTATGCTGGCGATATGTGTTGAGCTAGCACTTGTTCACCCAAATTATGGATAAGCTAACCAATAATATATAGGATAAAGTTCCATGGTATATGCTATTTGCTGATGTTAGTGTTAAATTGACAGTTGAGGGTTTCCCGGAAACAACCTCTCTACTCCTTTGGGGTAGGGGTAAGGTCTGTGTACACTCTACCCTCCCCATACCCCACTTGGTGAGATTTTACTGTGTTGTTGTTGTTGTTGTAGTGTTAAATTGACAATAGTAGCATGTGAGTCAATTAGAAGTTGGAACTAACTCGCTAAGGAGAAATACCATAGAGAGTAAGGTATTAGGATAAGTAACTGTAAGATAGAATGGATACACTGCAAGAAAAGGCCCCATAATAATGATGAAAGTGAAGTGAGAGACGGAAGACTAGGAATATTATATGGAATAAATTTCTTTTTAATTTTTATTTTTATTTTTTTACTCTTTGTTGATAAGTTATATGGGAATGAATGTTACCTCACATGATAAGCGGCATGAAGATGCGAATGTTAACATAGCTATAGGCATGCCATCCTTATAAAAAAGATAGATATATGACATACACTATTGGATAAGAATAGAAATTATCACATCCTCGCCTGAGATGGTTTAGCCAAGTTCTATCCTTCAAATCCACTAGTTCACATGCAATGGCATGACAATTAAAGGTGCTCAAAGAGAACAAGGTAAATCTAAAATCTCATGTAGAGAAGTTGTCTCAAATGACCTACAAAACTTGGGAATCAATACGGACTTAACTAAGGACAAAACATAATGGAAGCAAAGGATCCATATTGTTGGTAACAAGGTTTAACTATTGTTGTTACACTTAATGTTGATAGTTATCAATAGTCTTTTTTGTTTGGTTAGAGAATTGTATGTCAATCTAGGATAAGTGTGAATTTAAAAAATCTCTAGCTTAGGCTGTACTGAAAGTTCATATCAGCATTTTGGTGCAGTCTATTTTCTTTCTTTGGAAAAGAAAGAAGGATTAATATTGATTGATTGTTGATTCATATGGAGATAATTACCTAAACATAATTTTAATGCATCAATATCTTAACCTGATCAATTGATATCCTGCGTTATTAACCATTTAAAACTGTTTAGAGTTATATCTTTCCAGAAGTACATGTTCAACTCACTTTCAGCACATCAACTCGCTTACCTTTTCAAAAAGACTCAATTTCTGCTTCATGTATTGCACTTTGACTCGTGCTGACCATGTTATGGCTGTAAGTCGTTTAGAAACCAGTTCAATCTTAATAAGATGAAGATGAGAGAATAAAATGAGGAAACACCAATTACATTCGTGGGTTTCATCCTATTATGGAAAGAAACAACAACAACAACAACAACCCAGTATAATCCCACTAGTGGAGTCTGGGGAGGGTAGTTTGTACGCAGACCTTACCCCTAACCTGGGGTAGGGAGGCTGTTTCCGATAGACCCTCGGCTCCCTCCCTCCAAGAACTCCCCACCTTGCTCTTGGGGTGACTCGAACTCACAACCTCTTGGTTGGAAGTGGAGGGTGCTTACCACTAGAGCAACCCACTCTTGTCTATCCTATTATAGAGAGAATGGCTTAGAAAATTGACTTGCTCAAGATGATTCCTTGATATGTTGTGTCATGCAATGCCTTTAAGTCGTCCAATTCTTCTTAATTTTGCGTGGGAGAGGAGGGGGAAGAGAAATTTGGTTTACTTTTTTTCTACAAGGTCTAACATTTGTCCGTCATTGCCACTGAGAGAGAGGCCAAAAAGACCTCGCTCATATTCATGTATGATTAATGACTTTGCCACTGAGAGAAAGAATAATAAACCAGATCCCTTTCCAAACTTTAGAAAAAGGAAAACAGGATTTTCGATATATGGTTGAGAAGATTATTGGTGAATATCAAATTTTATGATTGCATGAGCATTTGACAGATATTTTGCTGTGTCCAATCCCTTTGCTCTTCCAGATTAGGGAGTTGATCCAAGTGGTTTTGGATAATTGCAGGTGTATGCTGTCCACTTCAAGTGCAACAAGAAGCTACTACGTGAATATCCACATCTGTTCAATTACACCAAAGACATTTTCCAAATACCAGGCATGAGCAGTACCGTCAACATGGAACACATCAAAATGCATTACTATGGGAGCCATCCAACCATCAATCCTTTTGGAATCATTCCCCAGGGTCCAAATATCGACTATTCTTCTCCACACGATCGAGAGAAGTTCTCTAAGTAGGAAGTGTACGTAACCTTGGCATGCAGTTTCAAAGTTCGCTCATCTTGTTCACCTGTTAAGAAGTATTCCTGTAGAGTTGCTACAACTGATGCTGCCTCGTGAATCTTCAGCTTTTTACTGTGTAAAATTTTGTAATAATAAGATATGTAAGTTGTGCTAGCTCTTTGTAAAGTGAAGAACTAAACATTAGCTGCTGCTACATTTACTGTTTTTGCATCCTAAAGTGTGTTTCTGTGGAGTTGCTACAACTTATGCCGCCTCATGAGTCATGTGTCTGCTGCTTTAAACAGTGTAAAAAATTGTCTAATAACAGGATTAGTTGTGCTAGTTTTCTGAAAACTGAGGAGTAAACAGTTGCTTTTACTGATAATAGTCTTTTGTATTTCTTGTTTTTTTTCCAGCGCAACTAGTTTCAATTTGTCAGATTCCACAGTAGCAATGTTTTTGCTTCACTGCATCAAGAGGACTCTGTAGTTGACATGAATAGTCCCGTACCTTCACTTTAGAGTAGAGCTGTCAAACGGGCTGGCCCGGTTTTATCCCGGCCCGGACCGGTATCCCGCCCAGACCGGTTTTAGCCTGGACCGGTAGTAAGGGGCCAGGCAGGGCTGGGTTGGGACAGGGACCGGACTGTGCCGGGTAGTTTTTTGGTAGCGGTTAACCGGACCGGTATGACCCGTTATGGTCAAGTCACATGGGAACCGGTTAATCGGACCGGCCCGGACCGGTTCAATGGCTATTTTTTGATTTTATAAAGTTGACGATTGTTATACAAAAAAAAAACCCGGCCCTGCCCATTAGACCCGGAATCGTTCCGGTTAAATTTTGTACCGGGGAAGCCCGGAACTGGTCCGGTAACGAAACCGGTCGGTTCCCTTTTCCTCAACCCCTGACCGGCTCGGCCCCTTGACACCTATACTTTAGAGTCGATATAAATAGTTAACCTGGCAAACAAATCAATGAACCATTTAAATACTTGCAACTTCTACACATTCACAAGCATCAAAATTAAGGAAATCAATCTTGAAATTTAAAGATCATGCGGAAATTGACAACTACATAGGTCTTTGTTTACCCGTAAAATGTTACAGTTGAATTTGTAACGTAATTTATAAACATGCAGATTAAATTGATTGGATAAAATAAAGTAATGAAGAACAGAAGTGAATAAAATGTGGATAATTAAGGAAAAGACAAACATGAGGTTCAAAATGTTTCCATTGGGATCAAGAATAATTGGAGAACCCCGACAACACTTGCATAAAGTTTGAGAGGATATTAGTCTTTTGCTATCAGTATTTCTTTCTCACTTACAATAGAATGAAAGCTTCTATTTATACTAGAGCTATGGTGCATGATTACAAATTACGCTCCGTTAATTATTATATTAATGCTACAATAAAAGGTAATAAAGCCTAATAAAGGCCAGAAGAATCTTGAGGTCTTCCGTAACGGTCATATTTTGAATTACTTCTTATCCGGCCACATATTTGTATCTAGTGTTAACATGGTTGAATCACTACTGACTGGTCATCCTTGACACGTGTTGCTTAATTCACTCAACTTCTGAGACTGGTTTTTACCTGTTTTGAACAGAAATCAACAACTTGCAAAGTGGGCTAACAAAGGAAGGAAAATATTTTCCTGTTTTAATGAGAAAAGAATACTCTTTCCAAATCAATTTATACGATCCCCTTGATGTTGAGTTATTGAAAATGTTTGATATCATTTACTAACAATACTATTTGATATAACTTTCTCAAGTTTGATAAGTTCAAATTCATTTAATGATGACTAGATTCAAAGTTTGATATGACGTCTTCTGTAACAAATTGAATTTTCAATTATTATTTCAATAGTATCTCCTACTTACTATTTATGTACAACAATATAAAATATAAATGAGTGGTTTGAAGGAATCTTGACTTATTTAGAAACCAAAACCTTTTAGAAGGAAAAATAAAACCTTACAATCAATAATCATTTGGAGTAACACATTTGACACCTAAAGTACAAATCGAAATCCTAAAGCTTCTTATTCCCTTTAAATATTGAATTCTGTTATAAGAAAAATCAAATTATGGTGGATGTCTATTCTTCCTCCATGATCTTCTCAAATGCTTAATGACATATTCAATGACATATTTCTATGCTTAATGACATATTCAATGACATATTTTTCTTCACTTTTCATGGCCTTGTAATAAGTAGGAAAATACACAATTGAAGAAGAAAATCTCTTCCTTCTCTCTATCTCCATTTCTTGTTCATGTTTTACTAAATTGTTTCTATTTTATAACAACATGTCTTATTCATGTTTTACTAAGTTGCTTTTATTTTATAACACGTTATCAGCAAGATGCTCTAACTAACTGAGATTATGTGCTTTAATTGAATTTTATCTTCTTTCAACCAGAGTTAGTCAAATTTCTTTTCGGTCCAGTAGGTTTTACTTTTAAATTCTTATGTCAGCATATGTTTGCTAATTCATGTCTAGCTTTGAGTTTACACTTATATGCAATATGACAACATGATAATCAAACCAAAAATCTTAATCTGCATATATGTGTGACACTTAGCTTCAATTAATTTTTTATGCCTACATAGTTAGAAAAGGAAAAGAATTCCTAACACTTGTGTTCCATATATATTTGATTAGAGCACTGTTGTCTTCTTATATCAAAAGTAGCTTTAATATTTAGTAAAACTTATTTGTGGATTGAGTAGGATAAGTAAAACAATTATTTTTTACTATTTTAATGATTCATGCCATTAAAATATAATAATAATAATAATAATAATAATACTCGTAACTATTTTATTTTAATAAAATAAAATATTAATACAAGAAGTGTGTACTACACCAAATTTTTCATTTGTGATAGTTCTTATCAAATTAACACGTTGAATCGTTTCTATATGGAAAGCATATAATAGTAGATAGTAGACAGAGATTTATCCCCTAATTTTTTTTTGTTTCCCTGATTAACCTAAAGGTTCTGCTATATCTCTTTGTTTTTCTAGAGAGCATAATACTTAGTTTTCACAAAAATATATGGTAACTAGTAGTACTATATTATTCTATTTGATACATTATTTTTCTTTAATGTTTTGGTCATATCACTTTCATCTTGAAGTAAGATTATTGCAGCAAAGATCACATGTGAATTTTCAATATTATTTAATATTTTCATATATCTGTTTAACACTAATTACTTAGCTGATTTGAGTAAACGAAAAACATATTGTTGAGAATTATATCCAAATGACATTATAAAGAGTTTAACTCAAAAGGTAAACATTTCCTTCGTATTTGAAATTATTTTTTTTCCTTTGCTATTAATGATATCAACTTCAATGAGTTCAAGTCACAATGAACCATGAAGGTAAGACATGAGGATCAAGTCTTGATGCTCCATGATGATAAGAGTTGGGTTTGAGTCACACTATACCATATTGATGATATAATAATGACTAAAAAAATATATATATTTTTTTCAGGAAAAGGCATGAATATTGCCCCACTTGATTTGTTCCATTCTTGAAGTGAATGTGATAGTGGCG
>AWOL01S0050703.1:4631-16904 GCA_000715115.1 Nicotiana otophora
GGCAAAAGATACGTTAGTACTGTTGAATAGTACTAGTATATATGACTCAACACTCTCTTAAAGAAACGAGTAGTAATGCAATTAAGGTGAGTCATAATATCAGTTAAAGCCTCAAATAATTACCAAATATCAAATTAGAGATAAGATACGTTTTAAATAATTTTCCAAATTTTAAGTTGGGAAATCTTTGGTACCGGTATACAACTATTCACAATCTCGATTACGATTTCCAACACAATCACAATTATGTGTGCGACATGGCGTCAGATCACAACCCGATCGGATAGGACGTCTCATGCGAGACATCAACCAAATCACAATTTCAATTACCATTCTAACACAGTCAACGCCATGTGTGCGGCATAGCGTTCAATTACGACTCGATCGACTAGGCCGTCTCATGCGATACATCAACCAAATCATATTTTCAATTACAATTCTAACACAGTCACTACCATGTGTGAGGCATGTCATCTGATCACGACTCGATCCAGTAGGCCGTCTCATATGAGACATCACCCTTTTTTATCAATCACCCCATTTCATATTCCTTGCACATCTCTTCATTTCATTGGCACTAATGGTCATAATTGTATTATTTTTCTTTGCACATTTGTCCCGTTTCATATTTCACATTTCATATTTTACATTTCGCATTACATGATTTGTATTTCATGTTTCATATTTAATACACACCTTTTTACTTTAAACCAACATCATGGACTTTCCAACAAAAAGGCATTTCTATTCAAGACATTTAAGCAAATAGGAGTTTTAGGCACATTACGATTTCTTACACAAGCTTTCATTAGCTTTCTTTTGAAACACAACTTGAGGTCGAGGCATTTAGATATGCAAGCCCTACTTTGAACACATTCTCAAATAATAGTACAACATAATAAGAGCATTTTAATTACATATTGATCACGGATGTCTTTTGACACTAGCTTATCAGGGTAATCAATGCACAATAAGCAACTTGGGACTTACATGGATATTGTGGGGATAAATTTTAAGAGAACAGTTTAGCCAACATACCTTACATGAGCTTCCTTAACTCTAAATGTTCCAAAAATCGTAGCAACTTTAATCTATTTTAGAAAAGTAGCAAATTAAACAAAAATTAGGAAAATGATCATGGTTCTAGCTCATTGGAGAATTTTATCAAGCACTAGGTGTACATTAAGGTTTCAAGGTCCTTTTAGGGAGGATTACTTCATCCCACAACCCATTATTTACTATTTTAGCTCAACAATCTCCCTATATCGCATGATCAATCATGCATGCAAAATAAGCCACACCCAAACCCGTGAATTATCTTACTACTTGCCCATTTATAGTTAAATTTCGAAATTGAGAGATAGAGTGTAGAATCTTACCTCTAGCATGAAGACCTAGTGTGCTTCCCTTGTTAATTCTTCCAAGATTTTGAGTTAGAATCTTACCTCTAGCATGAAGACCTAGTGTGCTTCCGTTGTTAATTCTTCCAAGATTTTGAGTAAGAATTGGGGAATAATTGATTGAGGAACTCTCTCCATCTCTAGAGCCTTTTCTCTCTATCTAAATATCATGTTCTCCCTTCAGAAATGGTCCATATGGTCTAAATAACAAAATGGGGTCGGGTTATAAAAACCCAAAAATGAAGCTCTGAAATTGGATATGCGTTCGCATATGCGACCGCATAATGCTTCTGCGGTCCGCAAAATGGCCTTCCGCAACTGGGCAGGTCTGCCACACTCTACGGCTGTTATGCGGTTCGCAGACATGTTCTGCGGTCGCATAATGTGCCATAGAACCTCCCTCCGCAAACATTCCAAGCTGGTTGTGCGATTAGTGTGCGGCCCGCGAAATTGTTTTGCAGTCGCACAATGGGCCGCAAAATGACATCCAAAAATGGCCCAAATGATTGCCTCACTCTACGGCCATTCTGGGGCCTTCAGAATGATTCTGCGACCGCATAATAGGCCGTAGAAATGCCCATTTCTGCCAAATATATTCCTCCAACTATCATTAACACATATGCATGGCACCACGAAACCTCGGGTTTTTTAGGAAAGGATTTACGGGGCCTTACAACAAGAACCCGGCTAGGCTCCGAAAAATGTAGTCTCGCAAACTGATTAGCAAAGCATGAACATCCATGGCTAGTGGTCTCTCTACTGCCGCAAAATGTGTAAAATTGCCGATACTCTGAGCCTTTGCACTCAAGACAAGGACCACCACATTGGGCTTTTCGGTATGATAAAAAATGGCGATCTCATAGTCTTTCAGCAACGTTAACCATCTTCGCTGCTCCAAATTAAGGTTCTTCCATTTGAACATATACTGGAGACTCCGATGGTCGGTATAGACATCACTTGGAACATCGTATAGATATTGCCTCCAAATCTTCAATGCATGAACAATAGATACAAATTCTAAGTCATGCTCATGGTATTGCTTCTCATGAACCTTCAACTGTCGAGATGCGTAGGAAATCACCCTACCATCTTGCATCAACACCGCTCCAAGCCCAATACGTGATGTATCACAATACAAAGTGTAATACTCGAAACTTGTTGGAAACACCAGTACTGGGGCCGTAGTCAATGCAATCTTGAGCTTCTAAAAGTTCACCTCACACTTGTCGGACCTTCTAAAAGGAGCACCATTCTAGGACAATCTAGTCAAAGGTGCAGCAATGGATGAGAATCCCTATATGAAACGATGATAATATCCGGCCAAACAAAGGAAACTCCAGATCTCAGTAACTGAAGACGGTCTAGGCTAACTCTGAATTGCCTGAATCTTCTTCGGATCTACTTTGATCCCCTCATGAGACACCATGTGACCCAAAACTGCCACTGAATCAAGCCAAAACTCACACTTGGAACATTTTTCATATAACTTCTTCTCCCTCAAGGTTTGGATCACGATCCACAAGTTCTGCTCATGGTCCTACCAACTGCAAGAATACACCAAAATATCATCAATGAATAGATGATGAAAGAATTAAGACATGGCTGGAACACACTATTCATTATGTGCATAAATGTTGTTAGGGCATTGATCTACCCAAATGACAACACTAGAAACTCGTACTGACCATACTGAATCCTAAAGGTTTCCTCGGGAATTCTGATTCATGAGTCTTCAACTGATGATACCCTGACATCAAATCAATCTTCGAGAACACTCTAATAACCTGAAGCTGGCCAAATAAGTCATATTTGGCTATTTTCAACCAAGGCAATTTCCCAAACTCTGTCAACACCTCTCTAACAGCTCTCCAAGGTTCCAAGTCAAATCCAAGGTGGTTTTACCTAGACCTATCCTCAAATATTAGCCTACATGAAGAAAAGAGTCTCTATGGTGTTGTGATGCCATTAAGGTGCTTGTAAGCTAAGGGAGTCTTTGGTTAGAGTTATTTTTATTATTTAAGGTATGTATAACACTCTATTTCTTGGTCTTAAGCTTATATATGTGTTGGTTAAGTTATTTGGATGAAGAATTACAAGATAGAACTTGAAGTTGTATAAGAAGTTGTCTCTTATTGGACTATTTTGGAGTTGTGTATATGACTTCATATGGCTGGAAATCGCTTGGAATGGATTGGTTATAATGTTCATATTGTTGTTATGCTGGTAAATATTTTTACTATGTTTATGATGTTTTAAATAGGAGAATAAGCAACCACATAATACCTAGAAGTTGTCCATATTGTTGTAATATCTTGTTGGGTTATTTGATGTTACTTTTATGATGGATATAAGGTTGGAATGTCATGCCAATATATTTTTTTATATTCTGGATTATTTGAAGCTGTTTTAAGTTCAGGCGGGATGGTAAAAAGAGTTGGGTTTTGGTTCCAATGCATGCTTACCGCTCATCGTGTTATGTAGTAGTTTTGTTGGTGACATTTGTGCACTTGTTGTTATATAGGGTGAATTGTGTTGTTGGGTTGTTCGGTGTGTTGTGGTGCTTAAAGTATATAGTTGAAGTTCATATTTGATCTTGTTGTTTTCATGGACTTGGGGAAAGAAAGGAAAATAAGTGAGACGCTGGCCGTTTTAATAATAAATAAGCTTGTCGTTTGTTGTACGATAGTTGCATCTTTCGTAGCTCAACAATAGCATTATTATCGTTATTGTAGATTAAAGTGCGATGAGATAATTTCAACATGGTCATTGGATAGATTGTGATAAGGCATGTTAAGTCTATCTATTCTTTTATTTTGGCATGATCCATATGATACAAACGAAACGAGCAAACATCCAACATTCACAAATGACTCTATTCTTAGAAGTAATAGGGATTCCTATGTTCTTGATTCCTCCTGTGTCCTGTTATTATACCGTCTTTTCATGTGTTTTAGAAAATACATAAGTTGATAAATTTTATTTCAGGATATTAAACGAAGGCATATTTATCTTATGACATTCTGAGAGATGGTATTGACTTATTCATTATTCATTGCATTCATATATACATATACATTGACCCATGACCAGATGGCGTTATATACGCGTATATTATATGTATATGTGGTATGGGTAAAGGTTATGGTGTTATATATGCACCAACCACCTGATCAGCTGGCATACGTTTATGATTTTGCCCACTAAGACCGAGATGATATGATGGGATGCCTTCAGAGCCTTGATGATGTTATGTACGCATATACCTATGCATGGTATGACATTTATACCCATATACATGACACTATGAAGATTTCACGATTACTGAGCTATTCAAACTTACAAATTGAGTCCTTTACTCCATGTTTCTTTAACGTCTTTTATATACTTCTTTTCATGCCTTTCATACTCAGTACTTGTCACTCCCCAACCTCGGGGAGAGCGACCGCTGCTCAACCGAGTAAACCCGGCCGAGCAATCGTATTAGGTTTTCCTCTACCCAGACTCATCCATGAATAAGGAGAAAACATAATTTCATTAATTAGCCAATACGGTGATCATGTCTACAATACCAATTCATTACCATTAGATACTTCATTAATAAGTCGCAAACACACACACACACACACACATCCCTTCATGGTTGAAAGTGAAACAAGTGATCTAATCACAACACAACTTGTAAATCATTCCCAACACCCATATACAACCTACACTAAGTCTACAGAGCCTCTAAAACTACCAAAGAGTACAATGATAGTGCCGACAACTAGGCTCTGGTTGTACCTCAAAACACGAAAACACATACGAAACAAAGATGTACAACCCCGGAATGAGATGGGGCTCACCAAGTCAGCTGGGAAAAATGAGTATCGCTATCACTGGTCAATATCCTCCGCTATGGAACCACCTACATCTATTAAAGATGCAGCGCCCCCGGCAAAAGGGACGTTAGTACATGTCGAATAGTACTAGTATGAAAATCAAACACTAATTTAAGAACTCATAAATACAATATGAATATGATGAACCAGGGCAACAATAGAATAGCATAGATAGTCGTTAAACCCAAAGCAAGCTTATCAAGAGTTGTCACTAACCTTTATAGAATTTGAGATGAGATCCTCTCTAACCATTTTAACACAAAGCAATCCCGTCGCCTCACCCTAATATATGCAGGTGGAGGTGTAAGCACAATACCAAAACTCCACTCAAGCGGCCCTGCCGCCTCACCCCAATGTATGTAGGTGGAGGTATAACCATAGTACCAAAAAACTACACAAAGCTTTCATACCGCCTCACCCCAATATATATGTGGGTTGTGGTGCAACACCAATAACAAAATCATACACAAAGCGGCATTGCCGCCTAACCCCAATGTATGTGGGTGGAGGTATAATCCCAATCACAATCTCTACACAATTTGGCATAATAATTTCCACAATAATCATGACTTGGAATCATAACATGTAGATACACAATTCATAGTTTGGAACACATCCTCAATTGATAATACAATATGATAAGAGCATTTGAAACATAAATTGAACATATATCTTTGTCACAAAACTTATTTGGAATACTCCATTTTTAATAAAATTGGAACTTACAAGGATATTGGGGGTTCTAATTATTAAAGAAGATTTCAGCCAACATACCTCTATTAAGCTTCCTTATACTCTAAAATGTTCCGGAATTCTTAGCAACTTCAATCTATTTTAGAAATATAACAAGTTGAACCAAAATTAGGAAGATGATCATGATTCTAGCTCATTTGGGCATTTTATCAAATACTAGGTGTGCATTAAGGTTTCAAGGTCCTTCTATGGAGAATGACATCATCCCACAATCCACTCTTTACCATTATTAGCTCACAATCTTCCTACACCCTTTGATAACACATGCATGCAAAATAAACAACTCCCATACCCAAGAATTGTCTTGTTAATTACCCATTCTTAGATAAATTTCGAAACTAAGGGCTAGGGTGTAGAATCTTACTTCTAGGATGAAGCCCTAGTGTGTTTTCCTTGTTAATCTTCAAAGATTTTAGCAACAATCGAAGGAAAATTTGTTAAAGATCACATTCCCACTCTACGACACTCTCTCACTCTCCAAATATCTTGTTTTAGCTCAAAAATGGTCGATTATGCCTATTTAATCGAAGTAGGGTCGGGTTTTAAGCTACGGAACAGGATCTACGGTCGCTTATGTGACCGCACAATGCTTCTGCAGCAAAATAGGCCGCACAATTGTCCTCCGAAACTGGGCAAAACTAACTCGGTTTGCGGTCATTATGTGGACCGCAGAAGTTTTATGCAGTCGCATAATGCACCGCAGAACTGGTCTGCAGTCGCATAATGCGCCACAAACCTGATCTCCAAACTTGCCTCACCTGCTTCACTCTGCGGCCATTATGCGTTCGGCAGAGTGATTCTGCGGCCACATAGCGGGCCGTAAAAATGTATTTTTCTGCCCAAAAGTTTCCTTTACTCACCAGTGCATTGTTCAACCCAAAAAGTCTGAGCCACGATGAGCAAGCTTGCCACGAAGAAATTCTACAATCCCAAAACACGTAAGCCTACTTCGGCACCACGAAACCACGGTTTTTAGGAATGCTTTTACGGGGCCTTACAGTACTTTATTAGTAATGAAGTCCCTTTCGCTTGGGGACACTGCGTTTCATGACCGTAGGTCCCGATAGATAGGTTGCCAGTCCTCATAATAGGCTATCTGCTCAATGGAAGGTGTTAGTGCACTCCACTTGCTCCGTAGTTGCCTATTTGGTCAGTATGCTCTAGGCATGTATTGATTGGTATGGCGGGGCCCTGTCCCAACCAATATGATTTTTATATACTCTTAGATGCTTGTAGAAAGATGTCATGTATATGGGTATATGTATGGCCTTGTCGGCCTATGTTTTGAGTGTACAAATGATCATGTCGGGCTTATAGGCCCTTATGTCACATGTATAAGTTTCTATATCATGCTGGATCATCCTATGTCGAGTATTCCTTTACGTTTTATTCTGGTTATCTCATGACGGCCCTTTTGTCTTATTTACCCATGATGGTGTGATAAGAAATATACGCTACGTTGGTACTCAGTTGAGGAAGGCACATGGTGCCCTTCGTGGCCCTCCGATTTGGGTTGTGACAATAAGGCCTTCTAAGGAGCCATCTAAATACTCGATTGGTAGTTGTTGTTGCAGACAAACTCTGCAAGCAGTAGAAACTGATCCCATGAACCCCCAAAATCCATAACACAGGCACATAGCATATCCTCCAAGATCAGAATGGTGCACTCGGACTGCCCGTCTGTCTGGGGTTTGAAATATTCTACTCAACTTAACTTTTTTGCCTAACTCACGATGCTCAGCTCTCCAGAATTGCAATGTGAAGAGCGTTCCTCGATCGAAGAAAATATACACTGGCACACCATGGAGAAGAACAATCTCACATATATAGATTTGAGCCAGCTGCTCTAAAGAATAGGTAGTCACAACCGGAATGAATTATGCAGACTTGGTCAATCTATCCACAATAACCCAACAACGAAATCCATGGTACTACGACCCCACTTCCACTCTGGAATCTCAAGTCTCTGAAGCAAATCGCACGACCTCTGATTCTAGTACTTCACCTACTGATAGCCCAAACACCGAGCCACAAACTCTACAATATATTTCTTCATTCTTCTCCACCAATACTGCTGACTCAAATCCTGATACATCTTGGTGACACCTGGATGAATGGAATACCGCGAAGTGTGAGCCTCCTCAAGGATAGACTCATGAAATCCATCCACATTGGGCACACATATCTGACCCTACACAACACCCCATCATCTCTAATAGAAATCTCCTTGGCATCGCCGTTCTTCATTGTATCCTTAAAGGCGAGCAAATAGGGGTCTTCATACTGACGCACTCTAATACGCTCATACAGAGAAGACCAAGAAACCGCGCAAGTAAGTGTCATGCCCCAAACTCAGGATGCGCGACCGGCACTCAACGGAGATAACCTGACCGAGCAAGCCTGTACATTACCTTCTACCCAAACTTATTCAAGAATAATAATAAATTCCAATTCATTAATTAAGCAGTGTGGAGGATCAAGTAAACAACAACTCAAACTCGTTATCAGCAGCTACATCATTTATAAGTTTCAAAATACATACTCTTTCATAGTTTGATGTGGAACGTGTGATACAATTACACCATTACCAATTTGACTTTCCCCATACCAACATACCATCCACACTATGTTTACGGATCCTCTATTAGGTACAAAAGAGTACAATGATAGTTCCAGCAACAAGGCTCCAGCTATACCTCATAACACTGTGATAAAATGAACAAAAGATAGATGACCCCGAGTGAAGTGGGGCTCACCAAATCAACTAGGAAAAGAGTGTAGCGCTATCACTGATCAATGTCGCCTGCTATGGAACCACCTGCATCTATTAATGATGCAGCGCCCCCAACAAAACGGACGTTAGTACTATCGAATAGTACTAGTATATATACTAAACACTCTCTCAAAGAAACGAGTGGTAATGTAAGTAAGGAAAGTCATAATATCAGTTAAAAGCCTCGAACAATTACCAAATATCAAATTAGAGATAAGTTAAATTTTAAATAAATTTTCAAATTTTAAGTTGGGAAAACTTTGGCACCGGTATACCACTATTCACCATTTCGATTATGATTTTCAGCACAGTCACCACTATGTGTGCGGCACGGCGTCCTATCATGACCCGATCGGCTAGGACGTCTCGTGCGAGACATTAACCAGATAACAATTTCAATTATAGTTGTAACACAGTCACCGCCATGTGTGCGTCATGGCATCCGATCACAAACCGATCATCTAGGCCGCCTCATGCGAGACATCAACCAAATCACAATTTAAATTATAATTCTAACATAGTCAGTGCTATATGAGCGGCATGGCGTCCGATCTCGACCTTATCGGCTTGGCCGTCTCATGTCTGATATCACCCTTTTTCTATCAATCATCTTGTTTCATATTTCTTGCACATCTCATAATTTCATTAGCACTAATGGTCACAATTGTATTATTTCTCTTGGAACATTTGCCGTGTTTCATATTTCGCATTTCGCATTACGTGATTCGTATTTCATGTTTTGTATTTCATGCAAAACTTTTTACTTTCAACAATCATCATGGACTTTCCCACAACAAGGAATTTCTATTCAAGATATTTAAGCACACATATGAGCAAATAGGAGTTTTAGGCACGTTACGATTTCTTACACAAGCTGTCATTAACTTTCCTTTGAGACACAACTTGAGGTAAAGGCATTTAGATATGCAAGCCATACTTTGAACACATTCTCAAATAGTTGTACGACATAACAAGAGCATTTAAATTACATATTGCTCACGAATGTCTTTTGACACTAGCTTATCTGAGTAATCGATTCTCATTAAGCAACTCGGGACTTACATGGATATTGTGGGGTTAAATTTTAAGAGAAGAATTTAGCCAACATACCTTACTTGAGATTACTTAACTCTAAATGTTCCGTAAATCTTAGAAATTCTAATCTATTTTAGAAAAGTAGCAAATTGAACCAAAATTAGGAAGATGATCATGGTTCTAGTTCCTTTGAGCATTTTATCAAGCACTAGGTGTACATTAACGTTTCAAGGTCATTTTATAGAGGATTCTTTCATCCCACAACCTATTCTTTACTATTTTAGCTCAACAATCTCCCTACATCCCATGATCAATCATGCATGAAAAATAAGCCACTCCCATACCCATGAATTATCTTACTACTTTCCGATTTCTAGTTAAATTTCGAAATTTAGAGATAGGGTGTAGAATCTTACCTCTAAGATGAAGACCTAGTATGCTTTCCTTGTTAATTCTTCCATGAATTTGAGTAAGAATTGGGGAATAATTAACTATGGAACTCTCTTTCTCTCTAGAGCCTTTTCTCTCTCTCCAAATATCAAGTTCTCCCTTCATAAATGCTCCATAGGGTCTAAATAACGAAATGGGATCGGGTTATAAAAACCCAAAAATGAAGCTTCGAAATGGGATATGCGGTCACATTTGCGACCACATAATGCTTCTGCGGTCCGCGAAATGGCCATCTAGAACTGGGCAGGTCTGCCCACTCTGCGGCCGTTATGCAGTCTGCATACCTTTTATGTGGTCGCATAATGCGCCGCTGAACCTCCCTCCGCAAAATTTTCAAGTTGGCTATGCAATCACTGTGCGGCCCGCGAAATCGTTTTGCCGTCGCATAATGGGCTGCCAAATGACATCAAAACATGGCCCAAATGACTGCCTCACTCTACGGCCATTCTGCGGCCAGCAGAGTGACTCTGCGGTCACATAATGGGCTTTAGAAAATATTCTGCAAAATATTTTCCTCCAACTATCATTTGCACATATGCTTACCTCGGCACCACAAACCTCGGGTTTTTTTAGGAAATATTTTACGAAGCCTTACAGCAAGAACCCAGTTAGGCTTCGAAAAACCTAGTCTCGCAAACTAATTTGCAAAGCCTAAACATCTATCTATAGGGGCCTCTCTGCTGCCGCAAAATATGCCAAATTGCCCATACTCTGAGCCTTTGTACTGAAGGCATGGACCACCACATTTTCCTTCCCGGGATGATACAAAATGGTCATCTCATAGTCTTTCAGCAACTTTAACCACCTTTGCTGCTTCAAATTAAGGTTCTTCCGCTTGAACAGATACTATAGACTCCGATGGTCAGTATAGACCTTACATGGAACACTGTATAGATATTGCCTCCAAATCTTCAATGTGTGAACAATAGATACCGATTCTAAGTCATTCACATGGTACCTGCCGAGATGCGTAGGCAATCACCCTTCCGTCTTGCATCAATATCATGCCAAGCCTAATAGTTGATATATCACAATACAAAATGTAATACCCAAAACTTCTAGCAACACAAGCACCAGGGCCGTAGTCAATGTATTCTTGAGCTTCTAAAAATTAACCTCACACTTGTCGGACCATCTAAAAGGAGCACCCTTCTAGGTTAATCTAGTAAAAGGTGCAGTAATGGATGATAAACCTTATATGAAATGACGATAATATCTGGCCAAAACAAGGAAACTCTTGATCTCAGTAACTGAAGACGGTATAGGCCAACTCTAAACTGCGTCAATCTTCTTCGGATTTACCTTGATCCCCTCATTAGACACCATGCGACCGAGAAATGCCATCGAATCAAGCAAAAACTCACACTTGGGGAATTTGCATATAACTTCTTCTCTCTCATTGTTTGGAGCATGATCCTCAAGTGCTGCTCATGGTCCTCCTGACTATGGGAATACACCAAAATATCGCCAATGAACTGATGATGAAAGAATCAAGACATGGCTAAAATACAATGTTCATTATATGCATAAATGTTGTTGGGCATTAGTCAGCCCAAATGACATCTCTAGAAACTCGTATTGACCATACTGAGTCCTGAAAGCAGTCATCGGGAATTCTGATTCACGAATCTTCAACTGATGATACCCTGACCTCAAATCAATCTTCGATAACACTCTAGCACCCTGAAGCTGGTTAAATAAATCATGAATGAGTGGTAGTGGGTACCTTTTCTTGATTGTATATTTGTTCAGCTGCCTATAGTCAATACACATCCTCATAGAGACATTTTTCGTCTTCACAAATAGAATTGGAGCACCCTAAGGCGAGACACTAGGTCGGAGGAAACACTTATCAACCTACTCCTGAAGTTGTTCCTTTTACTCCTTTAATTTTGTGGTTGTCATATGATATGGTGGAATAGAAATGGGCTGAGTGCCCGACACCAAGGCAATACCAAAATCAATAACCCTATCGTTCATC
>AWOL01S0050708.1:0-11693 GCA_000715115.1 Nicotiana otophora
ATAACTTGACACAAATCATGAAGGGAAGTAGAAATGACTTATGAATAAGCAAGATGAAATAATATATGAAGTTCAAAAGGATAATCTTTCAATATGGGAATATATCAATAGTATTTGAGTTACAGTGTATCAATGACTTGATAATTGGATCCCCTTCCAGAAATAATAGCCATCTCTCTTATAGTGGAAAGATCCTACTTTAGATATAATTAAAAATACATAGTGGAGAACCCCATGATAAATCAGCTTTTTCCTAATTCCCGCCGAGATTCTCTCCTTTAGTGCGGCTGTAACGGCTCTTGTCTATGAGCTCTATATTGACTCTAGCTCGATTTTGACTCGGGGCCCGGTATTGATTCGGGCTCAGTATTGGTTGGCCTTTGGCTCTTAAGCTCGATAATGTCGTCTCCCATCATAGTTCGATATGGATTCGAACTCGATAATGACTTCGAGCTCGGTATTGATCAGTCCCTGAAACTCGAAGCTCGGTAACCTGACTTCGGATCTCATCCGGATATTATGAAGACGTTCTTCGGTCCATTATGTTCCCATCTCGACCAGTCGTACGAAGGCCAAAATCGGTATTGATCGTATACAGTTGTAGCATGGATCTATAATAAAGAAATCCCCAGCATGGTATATCATTTACTAAAGTTGGCTCGAAATGGTTTCTTGAAGCTCCTTTTACTGACTGCTAAAATTGGTTATTCCAAGAAGATTGGTTGACGCGATCACATGCATGGTTATACTTTAAAGAATTCATTTATTTTTTTCTATAAAATTAATCTGCTAACCAAATCGGAATAAAATTATCTCTAAAATGTTCCTTAATCTTCTTCTTCTTCTTAATCCCTACATATCAGGATCATAGTCCGTCAATTAAGATCATTAACGGAATGCAAGATGTGCATTTTACATTTATTATAATATGAAACTCATAAAATATATACTGTTCACTAAGCATTTTACATTAATCCCTACATATTAGAATATAAGCATAAATATTTTTAGTAACCACGTTATAGACTCGTCCTATATATAGTACAAAAATCAGCTCAAAGTTATAATTCTACCTCATAAGGCAACCATTGGTAGGTAAAAACTTAAAAGCAAATCAATGTTATCAATATAAATTTGCATGCTTTTTGCTCTGCTAGAAGATTTGTCTTCAAGTACAGAATGAATTAAATGTTATATTCATCTTAAGAGAAAGTTGAGGCAGATTATTTTGATGGAAATTGGAAATTAAAGAAGTGTATCATTATTCCTTTCCGTTTTGATGCATAGAGAAATAGAGTCACATGCAACAACAACAACAACAACCCAATATAATCCCACTAGTGGGGTCTGGGGAGGGTAGTGTGTACGCAGACCTTACCCTTACCATGAGGTAGAGAGGTTGTTTCCAATAGACCCTCGGCGTCCTTCCCTCCAAGAACTCCCCACCTTGCTCTTGGGGTGACTCGAACTCACAACCTCTTGGTTGGAAGTGGAGGTTACTTACCATCAGAGCAACCCCTCTTGTCTAAAATAGAGTCACATGCATGTGCAAAAATTTCTTTGTCCTATAAAACATAAAGCTTCTTCAAAGCTAGCAAGAAAAGGTCACATAGGCATAACTATGGATACAATAAGAACATCCTCATTGTGGTAATACCATTTAATAAGTTGGCCTTGGCCAGAATTTTCCTTCTTTTTTTACCCCTAAAAGTCCTCATCTGGTATCCAATTTCTTTTTGGTTGAAAAAGAGCTAGAAGTTTGACTGTATTCACTTCTTCTTTCTTCTTCTTCTTCTTTACAGCTAGCTTACAGAGGGAGAGATAAAAATATCCTAAACTTATTTTATTTGCTTCTTCGACTTCAAGTTTGAGTAAGATAAATTAAAAGCCAAGCGTAAGATAAACCACATTAATTAATCTCAATATCCAAAGTTCTAAATAAAGGGCGGACTGCTCTACGTTGAGCCACACCATAGTGACCCTGCAGCGATCTTCTTCTAGTGGAGGAAAAGTACACTCAAAACTCACAAAGAAGAAAGCGGAGAAAAGGATGATTTTTATTCAACTTGACTTGCTCCAAATGGCTAGGAATACATAACTATTTATCGAAAAAATTCTTCATGTATTTAGTCTAGAGTAACATAAACACACTAATCATGTACACGCTTCACATATTCCAACCAAGCACAGTGCCTATAAAAAGTTTCTAAATTTTACATTTCAACATCCTTAATTCAATTCGTCTCTTTCTTCTTCTTTGTATCTTACTGATGTGTCATATTCAGTCTTTTCTTTTGTTACTAAAGTTATCTACTTAGATATTTTTAATGAAGAGTATACAGTGACACGTAGACGTTATCTTTTTTAGTTTCTCTACTGTCTTTGGACAACAACTGAAGCGAAGGACCTCTACGGTAACACTACCATTCTCGATAGTGCAATCAGTGACGAAGCCAGAAAATTCAATAAGGGTGTTCAAACCTTTGCCAGTGGGCTATGTAAAGGTATTCAAAGCCTATTTTTAATCAATAACAAATAATATTTTACTTTATACGAGTATAATTTTCCGGCGAAGGGTGGTTAGTGGACCACCCTTGGTTCCACGTAGCTTCGCCCCTGAGTGCAATCTCAAAGGGAGCAGGTGACTAAGTGTTCCTTTAGAAATGAACCCCCGGATTTATACATATGTTTACCAGGAAAATCGGATAGAGTTGAATTTTATACGTAGTTCTAAGGGTATGTGGTATAACTTGATACAAATCGTAAAGAGAAATAGAAATGTACAATCTTGGCTATAAGAATGAAAGATAAAAACGGTTAAAAGGAGGAAAATGAATGAACTAAATAAGATGAAGTAATGGAACTTCAAAGGATTGATCTTTCAATATGAGAAATAGTCTTTTTGTTACAATGTGTCAATGCCCTAATGATTACAACAATCATCCCCTTTATAGTGGAGGGATCCTACGTTAGATATAATAGAAAATACATAGTGGGGAATCCATGATGAATTAGCTTTTCCCTAATTCCCGCCAGGATTCTCTCCCCTAGTGCGGTTGCAACAGCTCTTGTCTGCGAGCTCGATACAGACTCGTGCTCGGTATTGACTCGAGCCCTCGATCTTGATTCGAGCTCGATTCTGACTCTGAGTCTGGTATTGATTCGGGGTCAGTGCCGGTCGGTCTATGCATCTTAAGCTCGACAATTTTGCTTCGCCTCGTAGTTCGATTTTGATACGAGCTTGATAATGATATCGAGCTTTTCATTGATCGGTCTTAGAGCTCGAAGCTCGATGACCTTACTTCGGACCTTAACCTGATATTATGAAGACGTCATTCGATCAAGTATTATCATTTCGATTAGTCAGTACGATGGACTAATCGGTTTTGACCGCATACAGATAGTCCTTTCATTTCTCAGGAAAAATATAACGGGAAACAACATGATTTTCCAACGGTATGATTAGATATATACTGATGTTTGCATCGAGTTTGATCGTGACGTACGTGATAGCTGTCCCGTCGGGTCAGTTTACCGAGGCATTTAATATGTGTCAGACGACAGTCGGCCATTACAGATCTTGAACCATCACCGCTCAGCCTATAAATATCCCATTTATTCACCATTAATCACTTTTACATCTTCTGATCTCAAAATTTCCAAAGCATTTTCTCATACCTTCTGAATTCATCTATGAGTGTGAAACTTTCTTTCTGTGGTTTTTACTGTAAAATCTTTCTTTGAAACACCATATCTTCTTTATTTCTTTCTTCTAAACTCAAAAAATGGTGAAAACATAAAAAACCGTCCCTAAAAAAGAAGTGGCTTCTTCTTCACAACCCGTCGCTGATAAGACATNCCTCGATCTTGATTCGAGCTCGATTCTGACTCTGAGTCTGGTATTGATTCGGGGTCAGTGCCGGTCGGTCTATGCATCTTAAGCTCGACAATTTTGCTTCGCCTCGTAGTTCGATTTTGATACGAGCTTGATAATGATATCGAGCTTTTCATTGATCGGTCTTAGAGCTCGAAGCTCGATGACCTTACTTCGGACCTTAACCTGATATTATGAAGACGTCATTCGATCAAGTATTATCATTTCGATTAGTCAGTACGATGGACTAATCGGTTTTGACCGCATACAGATAGTCCTTTCATTTCTCAGGAAAAATATAACGGGAAACAACATGATTTTCCAACGGTATGATTAGATATATACTGATGTTTGCATCGAGTTTGATCGTGACGTACGTGATAGCTGTCCCGTCGGATCAGTTTACCGAGGCATTTAATATGTGTCAGACGACAGTCGGCCATTACAGATCTTGAACCATCACCGCTCAGCCTATAAATATCCCATTTATTCACCATTAATCACTTTTACATCTTCTGATCTCAAAATTTCCAAAGCATTTTCTCATACCTTCTGAATTCATCTATGAGTGTGAAACTTTCTTTCTGTGGTTTTTACTGTAAAATCTTTCTTTGAAACACCATATCTTCTTTATTTCTTTCTTCTAAACTCAAAAAATGGTGAAAATATAAAAAACCGTCCCTAAAAAAGAAGTGGCTTCTTCTTCACAACCCGCCGCCGATAAGATATCGGTGGAGCCATGGCCTGAGGAGTGTGTTTCCGGAACATGTCTTCTCACCTCCGATTTTAAGGTCGACAAAGGCTCGTTGGTTCCCGGTCGGTGTGAGCCGGTATTAAGGTTTTTATGCTCAATAACCAAAAAAGCAACTTGCATAGTTAAAGACAGATTGCAACTGGATAATAAGAAAGTGGTAATTCCGGCTCCCGACGAAGATATTACCACCCACGTGGAAGGGTTCTTAAGTGTGTATATTTACCCTTTTACGTTAGGGCCTGTCGACCCTGTTATCATCGATTTTTGTCATCAATACCGAATAACTCTAGTCAGACTCATCCTTCCTTTTGGCGGATCGTTATTCTGATCCGCTTCTTTGCAAACAAGATCGAGGGGATGCCTTTAAGCCTCGATCATCTTATTAGATTGTATAGTCCCCGCCTCTTTTGAGATGGATTAATAAAACTTCAACGTCGGGCTACCAAGGTAATGTTCTCGAGCATAGACGAGGATAAGGATCGAGGTTGGATGAGCAGGTTCGTTCGAGTGAAGATTTCGGACCTGATCCTAGCCGAAAAAATACCATTTCCCGAAGAGTGGAATATGAAGCTTAAGTGTAATTCTGCTGCTTATTCCCTATCGACTTGTCTCTTTGTTTCTTTCTTGCCGATATCTCTTTTGTGATGCAGCAGTTCCTTGGATGCCCGGTGCCGTTCCCGACCTTAAGAGCTGGATAAGTACCCTAGCTTTGACCTCTACATACGCCGAACGTTCGTGGTGTGATTTGGCAAAGGGCCGATGGGAGGCGAAAAATCATGTTAAGCCTATTTCTCATGTATTTGAGAGTTCGAACGAAATATTTTTCACATACTCAACCAATTTTCTTGTGCATAGGCCTGGGCAGAGATGCGGTTTTGAGGCCACTGTCCGGCGAGGAAGAAGCCTCGACCCCAGTTTCTAAACCGGCGAAGGGAAATAAGAGAAAAAAGGGCCTCTACTTACGAAAATCCAAAGCCGAAGGCAAGGTCGACTCGTAAGTCAAGAAAGAATACCATCCCTTTGACCTTAGAATCAGTTCAGCGTCTAAGGGATGAAGATGAGAAAGAAGAAGACGATGGGTTCGTACTGGTCGACCGAGTGAAGAAGGCCACCGATGCTCCACATGCAGTTGGATCGATGGTGGTTTATAAAGCTCCGCCTCAAACTGAGGATATATCAGAGAAAGATTCGGGCAGAGTCCCCGAGTCGTTAGAGATTGAGGATGCTTCCCATCAAAACCAACTGATGGGGGATATGTCTGAAGGGGTTGTCCTTGAATCTCTTCTAACCAAAGAGAACGCCCAAAATGACTCACTTAGGGCAGTAGCAATCGAAGACTCACCCACATTTCCTTCTTTTTCCGAAGGGGCGAGTCGAGAAGCCCAAGATTTGGGGGCCCTCGAACTAGACAGGCCTCACGAGGGAGAGGATCCTTTTTGTCACCTGTTTACCGGTGTCGAGGAGGCTGCCGGCACTAGTGATGCATCGGATCTTTTTCACGGAGTGCAGCAGGCTTTCAATCAGGTAAGCCTTAAATTACTTTTGTTGGTATTATCTCTTATGTTTGTTTTTCTTTTCTTACTTCATTTCTTCTTTCTTCGTAGGCCGTGGCAGCTCATCGAGAAGCATGTTCTCGATCCCGAGCTGAGTTGCGTCGATACGAGGCCGACCTCCAACGGGTCACGGAGAAGAGGAATGCCTAAATATCCTCTTAGGGCAAAGGGGAGAGGAAATCAAGGACCTCTGAGCTGAGTGGGCCAAAGCTCACCAAGATCAGACCGATCTGTCCGAGCAGGTAATGATACTATTAAAAGCCTATGGGCTTGATACTGGAACGGTGGCTAATCTTTTGGTCTCACAGCTGCAGCAGAAGCTTGAGATGATCGGGAAACTTCATGAGGAAGTCGATGAGATAAAGGCGGAGTCCTTGAAGCGGAAGGAAAGTATGGACCACTTTGCTGCAGAGAAAGAGGTTGCTCGAGCCCAATTATCGTCGGCCGAAGGTCAACGTCAAAGTCTGAAGGAATAAAGCTTGGTTCAAGCAAGAAATATAGAGGAGCTCGAGGCTCGGTTGGCTTCTGAACTTGCCAAGGCCAAAAAGACAAAGGCTGATGAAGACGCATTGTGTCTGTTTATCTGGAAGATGCTGAAGCCGCTCAAGTACATGCGAGAGAGGAAGCCGAGACTGCTCAAACTCGAGCACATTGGATTGCTAAACTTGCCAAATGCTAATCACAGAGGGAAACCCTTGCGGAGATCCATGCTCGATGGTTCGATCTTACTGAAGAGATAACAAAGGAAAAATAGCTTGAAGCTGATGCTGGGGCCTTGGACTCCGATGATGATGATGACGATGATGATGACGGGAGCAAGAGCGGGTCTCAGAGTGGGGAGGAGCCTGATGGACAAAAGACTTCCCTCAGAGATAATTAGGTTTTTTTTTATTTTGATCTTTCGTGTACGGTCCAGATCGGACGTTTTGTAAACATTATCACATATATTAAGGTCTTTTTCTTTCTCAACTCGTCTATGTTTTTTGCCCTGTGAAGATCTTGTTTTACTCATGCCTTATAAAAATGTTCATAAATTTGACGCTTTAGGAAACTCTGATTGAATTCTTACTTTGTAATCTTTATAGCTAAGCGAGTACTTGCTTGAACTCGATGTACGAGTGGCCCTCAGGCTTTATAGTTGAGTGAGTGTTTGCTCGAACTTTAAGTAAAGTAGCCTTTAGGCTTAATAGTCGAGTGAGTGACTGCTTAAAACTCTAAGTAAGATAGCCCTCAGGCTTAATAGCCGAGTGAGTGATTGCTCGAACTTGAAGTAAGAAAGCCCTTTGGATTAATAGCCGAGTGAGTGATTGCTCGAACTCGAAGTAAGATAGCCCTTAGGCTTAATAGTCGAGTGAGTGATTGCTCGAACTCGAACTCAAAGTATTGTAGCCCGTAGGCTTTATGGTCGAGTGAGTGATTGCTCGAACTCGAAGTAAGATAGCCCTTAGGCTTAATAGTAGAGTGAGTGATTGCTCGAACTCAAAGTAAGATGGAATTTAGGCTTAATAGTCGAGTGAGTGATTGCTCGAACTCGAAGTAAGATAGCCCGTAGTCTTAATAGTCGAGTGAGTGATTGTTCGAACTCGAATTAAGATAGCCCTTAGGCTTGTTTGAATCATGAAGTAGAACGAACTTTTCAAAATATGAGGTATCGGTAAAGAAGAAGTTTCTCTTTATAAGTCATTATACATATGCCAGGGCTCGAGCAAAACTATGCGGGCATGGTTCGTTTTGACCATTTGGCCCTTACACTTTTTCCCTATCGAGACCCTTCTTGATATTAATTTGATATGAAATAACTATATTGTATCGAACTCAATTTATTTAATGGTAAAGCCCCCCAGTATTCGAGGTGGACTGTAAAGAAGCTTTGGATACAAATAAATTGCCTTCAGGTAGCACATAGTTGTTGCCTCGTTAAAAACCTCACCGGAAAAACCCAGTTGGGATAAAAGCCGATCCAAAAGAAAAAGAGTGCAACGCGTACTTTAAAACCTGAGGTCTCGATGTCTTTGGTTGAACTCCTGCGATGAGTTAGCGTCGCATATATATATAGACGAAAGAAGGGAGAAAATCATACCTTAACAATAATATCGTTTGAGAAGTGATATGTTCCAGTTGTTCGATAATGGTTCCCCATCCATCGTTCCGAGTTTATAAGACCCCTTTCCGACTATATCAAGGACTTGATAGGGTCCTTCCCAATTTGGGCTGAGCTTCCCTTCATTAGGATATCGAGTGTTGATGGTGACCTTTCTTAGGACTAAGTTCCCGACCCTAAAGTGGCGGATGTTGGTTTTTCTATTGTAGTACCTTTCGATTCGTTACTTTTGTGCAGCCATGCGAACAAGTGCTGCTTCTCGTTTTTCATCTAATAATTCGAGGCTAGTATTCATAGCCTTATGGTTCGATTCCACCGATGTATGTCGAAACCTTGCGTTGGGATCTCTGGCTTCGACTGGAATTAAGGCTTCGTATCGATACACTAAGGAAAACGGACTTTCCCCCGTACTGTACTTCGATGTTGTTCGATATGCCCAAAGGACGTCGGGCAGAATTTCCCTCCATTTCTCTTTAGCTTCGTTCAACCTTTTCTTCAGATTTTGGATGATAGTCTTGTTTGTCGATTCGGCCTGCCCTTTCCCACTGGGGTGATACGGTGTTGACAATATCCTTTTTATTTTATGGTCTTCGAGAAATTTTGTCACCTTACTACCGATAAATTCCTTACCATTGTCGGATTCTATTTTTGCGGGTATCCCTAAATGACACACGATATGATCCCAGATAAAATCTATAACCTCTTTTTCTCTCACTTTCTCGAACGCCTATGCTTCAACCCAATTAGAGAAATAGTCAGTCATAAACAAAATGAACTTAGCTTTACCTGGGGCCGATGGTAGAGGGCCGACGATATCCATCCCCCATTTCATGAATGGCCATGGGGATAGAACTGAATGAAGTTGTTCTCCGGGTTGATGGATCATCGGTGCAAACCTTTGACATTTATAACATTTTCGAACAAACTCCTTAGTGTCATTTTCCATGTTATCATAGTAATATCCTGCTCTGGTGATTTTATGAATCAGTGGTTCGATGCCGGAGTCGTTCCCATAAGTGCCTTCATGGACCTCTCGTAAAACATAATCGGTGTCTCCTGGTGCCAAGCATACTGCCAATGGTCCATCGAACGTCCTTTTGTATAATGTTCCATCTTTAGCCAACGTGAATCAAGCAACTTTGGTTCGTAGGGCCCTTGATTCTTTAGGGTTCGATGGGAGTTTTCCGTTCTTCAAGTATTCAATATACTTATTTCTCCAATCCCAAGTTAAGCTTGTGAAATGTATCTCGGCATGCCCCTCTGCGATTATGGATCCCGAGAGTTGAACGACAGTCCCCGAGTCGATCTCATCTTCCTCGACCAATGACCCTAAATTTGCGAGTGCATCGGCCTCACCGTTTTGTTCTCGAGGCACATGTTGTAAAGTCCATTCCTTGAAACGGTGCAAAGTTACATGTAATTTGTCCAAAAACCTTTGCATTCTATCTTCTCAAACTTCGAAGGTTTTGTTTACTTGGTTCACCACTAGTAAAGAGTCACATTTGGCTTCAATGACTTCTGCTCCCAAGATTTTAGCTAGTTCGAGACCTGCAATCATGGCCTCGTACTCGGCCTCATTGTTAGTCAACCTAGAAGTTTTGATAGATTGCCTAATAATGCCACTCGTGGGAGGTTTTAACACGATGCCAAGCCCGGACCCCTTCACATTCGAAGCACCATCTGTGAAGAGGGTCCAAACCCCCGATGATGAACCTGATTTTAACAAGAGTTCATTTTCAACTTCGGATACAAGGGTTGGCGTGAAATCAGCCACGAAGTATGCTACAATTTGAGACTTCATGGTCGTATGAGGTTGATCTTTGATATCGTACCCGCTGAGTTCGACGACCCATTTGGCCAATCGGCCCGATAGTTTGGGCTTGTGTAAAATATTACGAAGTGGGTAAGTGGTCAAAACGCATATGTGGTGACATTGAAAGTATGGTCTTAACTTCCTAGAGGCGCTTATCAGTGCAAGTGACAATTTCTCTAAGTGTGGATATCTAGTCTTTGCTTCTCCTAAGGTCTGATTTACATAATAAACCGAAAATTGTGTACCTTGATCTTTTCAAACTAGGACGCCACTTACCACGATTTCCGATACTGCCAAGTATAAGTAAAGTTTCTCATTTGTCTTCGGAGTGTGAAGCAGTGGTGGGCTCGACAGGCATCACTTCAATTGTTCTAATTCTTGTTGGCATTCAAGGGTCAAGGCAAAATCGTTCTTCTTTTTAGTAGAGAGAAAACTCTGTGGCTTCGATCCGACGACCTCAAAATAAATCGGCCTAAGGCAGCTATCCGCCCGGTTAGCTTCTGCACTGCTTTTACACTATCCACGATGGTGATGTCTTCGATGGCTTTGATTTTATCAGGGTTGATCTCGATTGCCCGATTCGATACCATAAAGCCAAGGAACGTGCCCGAACCAACCCCGAAAGCACATTTCGCGGGGATTAGCTTCATGTTTTATTTCCTTAAAATCTCGAATGTCTCCTGCGAATGAGTCAAGTGGTCCTCTGCCCACAGTGACTTGACTAACATGTCATCAATATTGTCACGACCCGAAATTCCCATCTTCGGACCGTGATGGCGCTTAATATTTCACTTTCTAGGAAAGACAACGTTAGAATAATATTAATCAATTTTTAAACAATTTTCAAATTATTAATAATCAAAAAAACAAATGCGGAAGCAAAGTTTGCAATATAGTGAATAATCCATAAAAAAACAACGGTTTCTAAATACCATCCAAGAATTGGTATCACAAGTGCACAAGCTTATAGAATAATACAAATAAAGGTCTGAATAAAATGAAACTGTCGGAAAATAAACACACAGCTAAAGTAAAATAGACGGGGACTTCAGAACTGCGTACGCCATGCAGTTATACCTCAAGTCTCCTCCGAGTAGCTAAAATCCGAGCAAGTCTATGGCACACCGCTGGGACCAACTCTGATATCTGCACAAGAAGTGCAGAGTGTAGTATCAGTACAACTGACCCCAAGTACTGGTAAGTGCTGAGCCTAACCTCAGCGAAGTAGTGACGAGGCTAAGGCGGTTCACTTACATTAACCTGTACGCAATTTTAGTAACAACATCAATAATAGAAATAAATTAGGTAACTCATTTATAATGATTGAAGCCAGCTCAGCAGTCATAACCAATTATCATTTCCATCAATTCTGTTGCATCGTGCAACCCGCTCTCATAATATATTGACATTCAATTTTATTGCAGCGTGCAACCTGCTCTCACAATATATTCACATTCAATTCTATTGCAGCGTGCAACTCGCTCTCACAATATATTCACATTCAATTCTGTTACAGCGTGCAACCCGCTCTCACAATATATTCATCTTAAACAAGTCTGTTGCATCGTACAACCCGATCCCCCAATATATATATATAT
>AWOL01S0050708.1:12913-42342 GCA_000715115.1 Nicotiana otophora
GATCCTCCAATATGGACTTTTAATAAGTCTGTTGCGGCGTGCAACCCGATCCTCCAATATATTCATTATAATTAATTTTGTTGCGACGTGCAACCCGATCCTCCAATATATTCATTATAATCAATCCTGTTGCGGCGTGCAACCTACTCCTCCAACATATTCATTTACCAATTCTTATAGAAGAATTTTTCCATAAATACAATAATTAATATAAAATTATAAGACAACAAACATACACTAATGATGATTTAATTACTAACAAACAAAGGCAAATAGCAAATTATTATAGAAATCAGAGAGAAACTATGCAGTTTAATATTTAATATGATAAATGTCAAATAACAATTAAGGCACATAATTCAAATAGCATGTAACAATTAATGCAGGAATTCAAGAATTAATATTTAACAAAGAATATGAGAGAAACAATTATTATAACATTTAATTCATAATTTAAAATAATTTATGATTTTTCAAGTAAATACGCAAACAATTAATTTGACGACGCATAGACACTCGTCACCTCGCCTATACATCGTTCACATGCATTTCACATAACAAATAATTTAAGGGTTCTATTTCCTCAAGTCAAAGTTAACCACGACTCTTACTTCGCTTTGCAAATTCCAATCAATTACTCAACCATAGCTTTTCCTTCTAAATTTGTCTCCGAAAGCAAATCTATTCACAAACAATTCAATATACTCAATACGAATCATAGGAATTAATTCCATATGAATTTACTAATTTTCCAAATAAAATCCAAAATTCATTAAAATATTTGGCAGTAGGACCCACGTCTCAAATATCAGAAAAAACTTACGAAATACGAACATCCATTCCGAGACGAATATGGATATACAATTGGTTTTGGAATCTGACCTCGATTCGAGGTCTAAATCCCCAAATTTTGAAATTCCTAAGTTCTACCCAAAAATCCTAATTTCACCATAGAAATTCTAGATTCTAGGTTGAAATCTTGTTATAAGATGTAAAAGATTGAAAGAGACTAGTTTAGAATCACTTACTTATGATTTGGGGAAGGAATGGTCTTTGAAAAATTGCCTCTTGTGTTTTAGGTTTTGAAGATTTGGGAAATGAATCAAAAATCCCATCCAAAAGTCATTTTGATCAGTTGCAGATGTCGCATTTGCAACCTAGGCTTCGCAAATGCGAAGCCCGTAAATGCAAGAAAAGTATTGCAAATGCAAACTCCTTGCATCTCTACTGCCTTCGCAAATGCGAACCATTTGTTCGCAATTGCGAACATTGAACCATCGCAAATGCGAGAATCCCAGTCCCAGCCCATCTTCGCAAATGCGGACAACCGTTCGCAAATGCGGCATGTGATGATCGCAATGGCGATCCTGAACTTCGCAAATGCGAAGGCCCCCTTCCAAGCCCACTGCTTGTAAATGCGAAGCTTCTTCGCAAGTGCGATGCTCGCATTTGCGAGCTAGACCTCGCAATTGCGAAGTCTACAGACCTGAAGCACACCAGCTATGATTTCTATGTTCAATTCACTCTGTAGCTTATCTGAAACTCACCCGAGCCCTCAGGGCTATAAACCAAAGATGCACACAAGTCTAAAAACATCATACAGACCTGCTCGCGTGATCAAATTACCAAAATAACACCTAGAACTCCGAATTTAGCCCCAAATCAAATAAAATTCCCAAGAACACTTTAAAAGTTTCTATTTGCTCAACTGGACATCCGAATCACGTCAAATCAACTCCGTTTTCTACCAAATTTCACAAACATAACTTATATATTATATTAAACCTTTACCGGGCTCCGAAACCAAAATACGAGCCCGATACCAACGAGATCAAATATTAATCAATTTCTTTAAATATATAGAATTTCAGTCTTACACTTTGCATCAAATTCATTGCTCGAGCTAGGGACCTCGGAATTTGATTCCGGGCATACGCCAAAGTCCTTTGTTTTACTACGGACCTTCCGGGAACGTCAGAACACGGATCCAGGTCTGTGTACTAAAAATATTGAACAAAGTCAACTAAATATCAATTTTAAATTCCAAAAATTATTACTTCATAAATTTCCACATAAAGGCTTTTCGGATTTACGCCCGAATTGCACACGTAAATCGAGGTAAGTGAAAATGAGATTTTAAGGCTTAAGATTGCAGATTCAAGTTCTAAAACATAAGATGACCTTTTGGGTCATCACATTCTCCACCTCTAAAACAACCGTTCGTCCTCGAACGGACATAAGAGAGTATATGGGCTGGTGAAAAGGTGGGGATATCTACTCCGCATATCGGACTCGGACTCCCAAGTAGCCGTCTTAATAGGCTGACCTCTCCACTACACTCGAACTGAAGGGTAACTCTTTGATCTCAATTGGCAAACTTGCCGGGCTAGAATTGCCACCGACTCCTCCTCATAAGTCAAATCCTTGTCCAACTGGACAAAGCTGAAATCTAATACATGGGATGGATCACCATGATATTTTCGGAGCATAGACACATGGAACACCGGATGAACTGCTGATAAACTAGGTGGTAATGCAAGCCTGTAGGCTACTTCATCCACCATTTCAAGAATTTCAAAGGGTCTGATATACCTAGGGCTCTTGTTGCCCTTCTTTCCGAACCTCGTTACACCTTTCCTAGGTGAAACCCGAAGCAATATTCTTTCTCTAACCATGAATGCAATAACACGAACTTTACAATCGGCATCACTCTTTTGCCTAGAATGAGCTGTGTGAAGTCGATCCTGAATAATCTTGACCTTATCCAAGGCATCATGTACCAAATCGGTACCCAACAGCCGAGCCTCTCCCGGTTCAAACCAACCAACTGGCGATCGGCATCGCCTTCCGTATAAGCCTCATATGGAGCTATCTGAATGCTCGACTGGTAGCTATTATTATGAGCAAACTCTGCAAGTGGAAAGAAATGATCCCAAGAACCTCCAAAGTCTATAACACAAGCACGAAGCATATCTTCCAATATCTGAATAGTACGCTTTGACTGTCCGTCTGTTTGTAGATGAAATGATGTACTCAACTCCACCCGCGTGCCTAACTCATGCTGTACAGCCCTCCAAAAATGTGAGGTAAACTGCGTACCTCGACCTGAAATACTAGACACGGGCACCCCGTGAAGGCGGACAATCTCATAAATGTAAGTTTTAGCTAACCTCTCTGAAGAATAGGTAACTGCCACTAGAATGAAATGTGCTGACTTGGTCAACCTGTCCACAATGACTTAAACTGCGTCAAATTTTCTCTGAGTCTGTGGGAGCCCAACAACAAAATCCATAGTGATAGGCTCCCACTTCCACTCAGGAATTTCTAACTTCTGAAGCAAACCACCAGGTCTGTGATTCTCGTACTTAACTTGCTGACAATTCAGACACCGAGCTACATATGCAACTATATCCTTTTTCATTCTCCTCCACCAATAATGTTGCCGCAAATCTTGATATATTTTGGCGGTACCTGGATGAATAGAATACCTGGAACTGTGTGCTTCTTCAAGAATTAATTCACGAAGCCCATCCACATTAGGCACACAAATACGACCCTGCATTCGCAGAACCCCATCTTCCCCCAAAGCAACCTGTTTGGCATCACCGTGTCGCACCGTGTCCTTAAGGACAAGCAAATGAGGATCATCTTACTTCCTCTCTCTGATGCGCTCATCTAAAGAAGACCGAATAACTGTGTAACCTAGAACTCGATTGGGTTCTGAAACATCTAACCTCACAAACTGGTTAACCAAAGTCTGAACATCTGCAACTAATGGCCTCTCACCAACCGGAATATACGCAAGACTGTCCACACTCGTAGCCTTTCTACTCAAAGCATCGGCCACCACATTCGCCTTTCCGAGGTGATACAAATTGGTGATATCATAGTCTTTCAACAACTCCAACCATCTTTTCTACCTCAAATTAAGATCTTTTTGTTTGAACAGATACTAAAGGCTATGATGATCAGTAAATACCTCACAAGAGACACCGTAGAGGTAATGCCTCCAAATCTTTAGCGCATGAACAATGACTGCCAATTCTAAGTCATGAACATGATAATTCTTCTCGTGAACTTTCAATTGCAGCGACGCATATGCAATTACCTTGCCATCTTGCATTAATACTGCACTAAGCCCAATGTGAGAGGCGTCACAATATACTAGAAACGATCCTGAACCTGTGGGTAATACCAACGCTAGTGTTGTTGTCAAAGCGGTCTTGAGCTTCTGAAAGCTCAACTCACACTCATCTGACCATCTAAATGGGGCACCCTTCTGGGTCAATTTGGTCTTAATAGTTGTTCATAATCAATTACAGAATCGTCAATTAACTTCATGTTAACAAAAATCTCGTTTCAAACCTTCACAATACTAATAACGAGATGCGAGGCATGAAGACCTCATAATTATTTACCCGAATTAATGAGTCACATTTAACGTCACCTGGGCAGGCACCTACCTTGTAGGTTATAACTCAATATTACAACACAAATTTGGCAAGTATGCACAGAGAATTTCATACAAAAATTTCTCAAATAAGCCTAGCACGCATGACTCCCTATTAGTAATATAGTACAAATTTAATTTCACAAGAGAGAGCTTAAGAACAAGAATTTTCATCACAAGGATATCGTCCTTATATAACTTCCACCGTAGCTCGTAGCCCGGTTTAAACATATCAATTTATTTTTAAAAAGGGAGGATCTCATCCTTAGTTCTGAATCACAAGTAATATACATATCGTGCCAATCGAAAACTTCTATTTTCTCCTTTTAAATAATTTCGGTTACACAAAATCACAACGCATAATGAACCCCATACCGATAGGGCATATAATTCATAATTTGTAATTAATTATCCATAATTTACATCAAAACTTACCAAAATGAGTAACAAAAAGCCACCTTTATCCCCACAGCTCTTATTAGTGACCAACATGGAATGATAGGCGTAGTTATCTTCATAAAATCTCCCAACAAGAGTAAACACATAAGTAGATTATAGAATTACGAATCTTTCTCATAAGTGGAGCACAATAGGAGGACTCGTCTTGATACTCGGAACCGAATCAAGTTAAGGAAATTATTCATTTATTTTAAATCGAGGTCGTACCTATAACAACACCATCTGATGTAACGACCTCTACCATACAATAAAACAAATATAACAATGGTTGAGTCTCCACCTCTAGGACACCTTCTACCCATATGTCCTCCAGTCTTAACTGGTCGTGTGGGTGGTGTAGTAACTGCAACAGGGCACGTAGCCTGAGTGCTTTGATGAAATATGCCTCTCCCAAGTTTGGGACAATTTTCTCATGATGTGCCTAGTATCACCGCATTCATAACAACCCATTTGCGGGTTTGGCTGCTCATACTGAGTCTGTGCCAGATAACTGGGATGACCATTGTAGGAAACTCATGTCAGTGGTGCATTAAAAGTACTTATTGGAGCACCTCAATTTATTCGATGTGTGAACTGGGCTGGCCGACTACCCAAGCCCCCGCCATAATGATTCATACTCGCAGAGTAGAATCCACTGAATCCCCCAGAACCTCGAGACATCTTGGTATCCTTAGTTTTCTTTTTTCCTCAACCCGAGTAAGTTCTAATATGTTGGAAGTTTCTACCACTAGTGGAAATGAAGTATCAGTCTGTAGCTCGAGAGTCATACAAGATTTTACGATCATAATTAAGTCCTTTAATGAGTCTGTGGACTCGCTCTCTGGCTGTAGGAAGCAAAGTAGGAATATGACGGGCTAACTTATTGAACCTGATGGCATATTATGACTCTGTCATGGTGACCTGACGCAATCGTTCAAACCCTATGCGCCATGCATTACATAGAGTCCGGGAAACAAACTCTTTCAAAAGTATTTCTGAGAACCGAGCCAAGTGAGCGGTGTTGTATTGGCTGGTCTGCCCTCTTCATAGGCTTACCACAGACACCTGTGGAGAATTATCTCTCCCAAGTCCAATTTCTTCTTTTTTTATGCTGACTCAACACTGGTGAGGTGACCCATTTCTTAACATACTCTTCGATTCTTATTTGGGGTAAACTTTACCCCTATTTATATACAATGATCACAAAAGTAGAGCTCCATATAGACAATTCTTAGTCCAGAATATCGTCAACCACTGTACTTCCTCCGAAGCACCCCAAAATCCACAACTGTGATGTCCACGCTGAGTAGACCTTCTGTAAATTTAATGTTGTTTCTCTAACTCTTTTGGTACTGAAGTATAAGATTATTATGGAGGCGGACATACCGCAAGTCCCAACCTTATTCTCTACAAGATCTCAGGCCTTACACACATGTAAATTTTGGGATAACCTTTCAGTACTACATATATACATTTCAGGCCAAAACTGATATAACACATGACTCGCAATCCATTCATTGATAGTGGACTCCCCCACTCGGCGCAAAGTTATAGTTCACCACGTCCGATGGTCCACAATATTAACCTTCACAACTCGTATAAATCAACCATATACCAAGGTACGTTGCACCCCCCACATTATTCACTGGGTGATCTCTTTATACGTCCGCATCTTCAGTCAGAATCATACATTGAGGCAATATTTGTGCATCTCTGGCTCCCTCATAGTTCATCTGCGGCATCACAAATTGTCGACACACAACTGATACCGAGTGCGCAATGTCATACATGAGTAGATACAAAGGAATACGAGATATATTTTTCAAGCAAAATCAATGTCGCACGATAAGGAATGAAAGAAGTGATATTGTTCCTAAACATTATAGCCTCTGAGAGATAAGTACAGAAGTCTCCGTACCGATCCTTCAGACTCTACTAAGCTTGCTCGTGACTCGTGAGACCTATGTAACCTAGTGCAACCTGCTCTCACAATATATTTACATTCAATTCTATTACAGCGTGCAACCTGCTCTCACAATATATTCACATTCAATTCTGTTGCAGCATGCAACCCGCTCTCACAATATATTCATTTTAATCAAGTCTGTTGCGGAGTGCAACCCGATCCCCCAATATATATATATATATATGTATATATACATATATATATATGTCGACTTTTAAATAAGTTTGTTGTGGCATGCAACCCGATCCTCCAATATTGACTTTTAATAAGTCTGTTGTGGCGTGCAACCCAATCCTCCAATATGGACTTTTAATAAGTGTGTTGCGGCGTGCAACCCGATCCTCCAATATGGACTTTAATAAGTTTGTTGTGGCGTACAACCCGATCCTCCAATATATTCATTATAATTAATTCGGTTGTGGCGTACAACCCAATCCTCCAATATATTCATTACAATTAATTCGGTTGCAGCGTACAACCCGATCCTCCAATATATTCATTATAATCAATCCTATTGCAGCGTACAACCCGCTCCTCCAACATATTCATTTACCAATTCTTATAGATGAATTTCCCCAATAAATGCAACAATTAATATAAAATTATAAGACAACAAGCATACACTAATTATGATTTAATTACGAACAAACAAAAGCAAATAACAAATTATTATAGAAATTAGAGAGAAAATTAGCAGTTTAATATTTAATAATCTAAATGTCAAATAACAATTAAGGCACATAATTCAAATAGCATGTAACAATTAATGCAGGAATTCAAAAATTAATATTTGAGAAAGAATAGGAGATAAACAGTTATTATAACATTTAATCCATCATTTAAAATAATTTACGATTTTCAAGTAAATACGCAAACAATTAATTTGACGACGTATAGACACTCATCACCTCGCCTATACGTCTTTCACATGCATTTCACATAATAAATAATTTAAGGGTTCTATTCCCTCAAGTCAAGGTTTACCACGACGCTTACCTCGCTTTGCAAATTCCAATCAATTACTCAACCACAGCTTTTCCTTTTAAATTTGTCTCTAAAGCTTCAAATCTATTCTAAAACAATTCAATATACTCAATACGAATCATAGGAAGTAATTCCATATGAATTTACTAATTTTTCGTATAAAATCCGAAATTCATTAAAATATTTGGCAGTGGGACCCACATCTCAAATCTCGGAAAAACTTACGAAATCCGAACACACATTCCGAGATGAGTCCGGATATACAATTAGTTTTGGAATCCGACCTCGATTCTAGGTCTAAATCCCAAAAATTCAAAATTCCTAAGTTCTACCCAAAACTCCTAATTTCACCATAAAGATTCTAGATTCTAGGTTGAAATCTTGTTATAAGATGTAAAAGATTGAAAGAGACTAGTTTAGAATCACTTACCTATGATTTGGGGAAGGAATGGTCTTTGAAAAATTGCCTATTTTGTTTTAAGTTTTGAAGATTTCGGAAATGAATAAGAAATCCCGTCCAAAAGTTATTTTGATGAGCTGCAGATGTCGCATTTGCGACCTGGGCTTCGCAAATGCGAGAAAAGTATCGACAATGCGAACTCCTTGCATCTCTACTGGCTTCACAAATGCAAACCATTTGTTTGCAATTGCGAACATTGAACCATCGCAAATGCGATGAAAATGTCGCAAATGCGAGAATCCTAGTCCCATCCCATCTTCGCAAATACGGACAACCTTTCGCAAATGCGGCCTGTGAGGATCGCAATTGCGATCCTGAATTTTGCAAATGCGAAGGCCCCCTTCCAACCCCACTGCTCGCAAATGCAATGCTCGCATTTGCGAGCCAGACCTCGCAATTGTGAAGTTTGCAGACCTGAAGCACACCAGCTATGATTTCTATGTTCAATTCACTCTGTAGCCTATCCGAAACTCACCCGAGCCCTCGGGGCTCTAAACCAAAGGTGCACACAAGTCTAAAAATATCATACGGACCTGCTCGCCCGATCAAATTCACAAAATAACACCTAGAACTCCGAATTTAGCACCAAATCAAATGAAATTCCCAAGAACACTTTAAAATTTCTATTTTCTGAACTGGACGTCCGAATCACGTCAAATCAACTCTGTTTTCTACCAAATTTCACAGACATGACATATATATTATATTAAACCTGTTCTGGGCTCTGGAACCAAAATACGAGCCCGATACCAACGAGATCAAACATTAATCAATTTCTTTAAATCCATAAAATTTCAGTCTTACAATATTCATCAAAAATTTATTTCGCGAGCTAGGGACCTCGAAATTCGACTCCGAGCATACACCCAAGTCCCATATTTTACTACGGATTTTTCGGCAATGTCGGAATACGGATACGGGTCCGTTTACTCAAAATGTTGATCAAAGTCAACTAATAATTGATTTTACATCCCAAAAACTATTACTTCATAAATTTCCATATAAAGGCATTCCGGATTTATGTCTGGGCTGCGCAAGCAAATTGAGGTGAGTGAAAATGAGATTTTGAAGGCTTAAGAGCGTATATTCGAGTTCTAAAATATAAGATGACCTTTTGGGTCATCACAAATATAAACTTCCATTGACTTACCTATTTGTTCTTCGAAAAGTTTATTCACTAGGCATTGGTAAGTAGCTCCTGTATTTTTTAGACCGAAACAATATATTCCATATTTGGTGATAAATGACGTATTTTCTCTGTTCTCCAGATTTATTTGAATTTAATTGTACCCGGAGTAGGCATCGAGAAAAGTAAGGAAATCGTGGCCGGCTGTGGCATCGATCATACGATTGATGTTAGGCAGTGAAAAAGAATCTTTGGGACACACCTTGTTTAGATCTTTATAATCTACACACATTCTAAGTTTGTTCCCCTTTTTAGGGACTACAACTATATTGGCTAACCATTCAGGATATTTTACTTCCCGAATTGACCCTATTTTGAGAAGTTTAGTTACATCGTCCTTTACGAATGCATGCTTTATCTCGTACTGAGGTCTTCTTTTTTTCTTCACTTGTTTGAACCTAGGATCCAAGCTCAGCCGGTGCGTTGTTATCGACGGTGGCATTCCTGCCATGTCTAAACAAGACCAAGCAAAATAATCTATGTTATCAATAAGAAATTGAATAAGTTTTTTCCTGAGTTCGGGGGTCAATCCCGTTCCCAGGTATACCTTTCTCTCGGGCAGATGCTTGATCAATATAACCTATTTTAGTTCTTCGATCGTTGACTTGGTGGCGTCAGAATCTTCGGGGATGATAAAAGTTTGAGGGGTCAGAAAATCCTCCTCTTCTTTTATTTCCTATTTCCCCAATTCGGTCGAGACTGGCGGCTGTGATTGCTATTTAACTCCTCGTTTACCTTTAATTCTCGATCTTTCCAAGGTTGATAGTGTTAATATAGTTGTTATCTCATCGAGCGCAAATATTTCCTTCGCAGCATGCTATTCCTCTTATATTGTTTTCACACCGTCCGACGTCGGAAATTTCATTACTTGGTGGAGAGTCGAAGGGACTGCCCTCATATTGTGGATCCAAGGCCTTCCAAGTAGGGCATTGTACCTCATGTCTCCCTCGATTACGTGGAACTTGGTATTCTGGATGGTCCCAGCCACGTTCACCGGTAGAATAATCTCCGCTTTAGTCGTTTCACTAGCCATATTGAAGTTGTTTAAGACCCGAGCCGCGGGCACGACTTGATCTTGCAGACCGATCTTCTCCATAACCCTCGATCGGATGATGTTCACAGAGCTACCTGGATCAACTAAAATACACTTAACTTGAACATTCTTAATAGGATAAAAATTACCAAAACGTCATTGTGGGGCTGAGAAATGCCTTCTACTTCTTCGTTGTCAATGATAAAGTGCCTTCGGCCACATAATCTCGGGTTCGTTTTACCCCAGTGGTCAGTACCTTAGTGTCTTTGAGTACGGTCCATGTGGAGTGTCGGCCCCACCGATGATCATATGAATAATATGTTGAGGTTCCTCTTGTTCATTTTTTCTGTTGGTGTCCCTTTCTCTGAAGTGATTCTTGGCTCGATCGCTGAGGAACTCTCGAAGGTGGCCCTCATTGAATAGACAAGCTACCTCCTCCCTTAATTGCCTGCAATCCTCAGTCTTGTGGCCATGCGTACCATGATATTTACACATTGAATTTGGGTTTCTTTGGGAAGTATCGGTTTGCATGGGTCTGGGCGATCTGGTATCTTTGATTCTTTCGATTGCCGATACAATGCCCGATGCATCGACGCTGAAGTTATATTCCAATAACCGAGGTGCCTATATAGGATCGACATATTTGTCAAAACCACTTTTGCTCATAAGTCCCTGAGAAGTTTGTCCTCGATCACTTCTTCGATTGTTCCTGGAGGAATTACGTCCCAAACCATTGTTCCTTCAATCTGTAATGTATGGTTGATATCGATCTCTGTTCGACCTTGGCTCTCTGTTGATGCCCTTTTGGTTTTTAATAGCCGATCTGTTTGGATGTACTGATCCGGAAGGAGTTCCTAATTGGTCGTCTTCGACCCTGATTTTTGATTGGTATCGATTGTGCACATCTGCCCAAGTTATTGCTGGATATTCGATCATATTGTATTTCACCCGACGTGATGCTATCAAACTTCTCTCGTTCAACACTTGGGTGAAAGCTTGAATGGTCCAATCGTCTATGACCGGTGGTAATTCCATGCGTACCATTTGCAATCAGGGCACGAACTCCCTCATTATTTCATTATACCTTTGTTTTACTTTGAAAAGGTCCGATTTCCTTGTTACGACTTTTATGGAACCAGCGTGTGCCTTTACAAAATAATCTGCTAACATGGCAAATGAGTCGATGAAATTTGGTGTCAGGTTGTGATACCAAATCATTACTCCTTTCGATAGGGTCTCTCCGAAGTTTTTTAACAACACAAATTCGATTTCATCGTCTTCTAAATCGTTCCCCTTGATGGCACACGTGTAAGAGGTGACGTGTTTGTTGGGGTCGGTCGTTCTGTTATATTTGGGAATTTCGGGCATACGAAATTATTTGGGGATTGGTTTTGGGGCTGCACTTGAGGGAAAAGGCTTTTGCACGAATTGTTTTGAATCCAACCCTTTTATCATTGGTGGAGCCCCCGGGATCTGATCGACCCTGGAGTTATATGTTTCTATTTTTTTTTCGTTGGCTTCGATCCTCTTCGTGAGGTCCTCGAGTATCTTAGCAATTTCGGGAGTAGTCCCCGATACTTGCTCATTTGACCTCACTATGGCTGGCTACATTCTATGGGCAATTTCTCGTGGTGGACTGGACTCTGTTTTCCTCAGCGTCATGGGTATCTCGAGCTGCAGATCGAGTGCCTCCATGAATGCTTTTTTCAGGTTCAGAACGTTGGTTTTCCTCAAGAGCCACATGCGAATTAACGTCCAGTGGTACTTCGATCGAGCTTCAGGTACTCCGGCTCGAGCTTCAATGGTATCGATAAGCGGCCTTCCGGCCCTGGCGTCATGTTGTTGGTTTCATCTTGAAGGCCAACTCGTTATCGATAGGTAAAGCCATTAATCGAGGGTTTGTCATTGCTAATTCTGGAGTCAAAGATACTTTCAAAAGACAAGCGTAAAACGGTGTGTGTTGCAGATTTGTATCAAACAACCACTGTTATCCTTAGCCCCACGGTGGGCGCCAAACTGTTTACCCGAAAAATAAGATAGAGTTGAATTTTATACGTAATTCTAAGGGTATGTGGTATAACTTGATACAAATCGTAAAGAGAAATAGAAATGGACAATCTTGGCTATAAGAATGAAAGATAAAAACGGTTAAAAGGAGGAAAATGAATGAACTAAATAAGATGAAGTAATAGAGCTTCAAAGGATTGATTTTTCAATATGTGAAATAGTCTTTTTGTTACAATGTGTCAATGCCCTGATACTTACAACAATCATCCCCTTTATAGTGGAGGGATCCTACTTTAGATATGATAGAAAATACATAATGGGGAATCCATGATGAATTAGCTTTTCCCTAATTCCCGCCAGGATTCTCTCCCCTAGTGCGGTTGCAACAACTCTTGTCTGCGAGCTCGATACTGACTCGAGCTCGGTATTGAATCGAGCCCTCGATCTTGACTCAAGCTCGATTCTGACTTGGAGTTTGGTATTGATTCGGGGTCGATTCCGGTCGGTCTATGCATCTTAAGCTGGACAATTTCGCTTCGCCTCGTAGTTCGATTTTAATACGAGCTTGATAATGATACCGAACTTGTCGTTGATCGGTCTTAGAGCTCGAAGCTCGATGACCTTACTTCGAACATTAACCTGATATTACGAACACGCCATTCGATCGAAGTATTATCATCTCGATTAGTCCGTACGACGGACTAATCGGTTTTGACCGTATACAATATATTTATTACATTTTCTTAACATTAGTAGTCTGGAGATATTTGTATTTGTTTTTTTAGTTGATTGTTGTTTTGGTTAATGATTTTTATTTTTAGTATAGTATGGTTGGATGGAAGTGCTCCTGCGTTGAACTTTCATCCAGGAACTGGCTCTACTTTCATCCAGGAACTGGCTCTGGAGTTTATAGTTGGCTCATTCATCTTCAAGTATAAACTCATATTTTTTCTGTTATTTTGGTTAATGTTGATTTTTTGTTAAAAGTTTTTACCTTGATTTTACTCTTCTTCAACTCTGAACTACAAGGGTGGAGGGTGGTGTGACTCTACTTCCGACTGCCAAGATCGTGCTACTAAGGAGTATGGAACTTCGAAAAATATATCTAACTTTGCTTCTTTTATGGGAGTTCTAAGCGACGATCCTCGGCTAAACCCAGGTAACTATATGTTTAATAATGTATATATTTACCCTTTTTTTATTTTACTTCTTTATGATATTGTAGCATTCATAACTCTTAATTCATCAACAAATATTTAGACTTCTACGACTTGAACCGAGTCAAGATTAGATATTACGATGGATCATCTTATGCTGGCGATATTGAAGAAGTTGACGCCGTAAGTTAGATATCTTTTTAATTATTAGTGCTAGAAATTATGTATCGGCGTAATTTTTCTGACACGAAGTACCAAAAATTCTTTGCAGGTTACTAATCTTCACTTCAGAGGGGCAAACATATTCAAAGCAATCATGGAGGAATTATTAATAAATAAAGGAATGATTTATGCTAAAAATGTACNCTTTTGGCCCGTGGAATACTCTTAAGAAAATACTAATTCTTAGAAAAAAAATGCGCCGACTAAATTACCCTCCATTAAAATTTGCATAATGTTTACAATATTGGGATATGTAAATAAGAAAATTTTTTAAAAAAATAAAATTAATTCCTTCTTGATAATGTAAAAGAATATTTATTTTGAACCAAAATAAAAAGGTCAAAAGGTCGTATGAACAACATATCAATGTAAGTTTGACTATTACATGCATGTGATGAAAGTTTGACTATTACATGCATGTGATGAGTGTTTCCACCCTTTTTCCTAATTATATTGACCGACTCGATGAAACATGGTACTATTCTGAAACTCCAAAAAAGAGTAAATGCATTAATTTGGACCTTACGTTACAATGTCAAAGACCTATTTATGAACCATCTCTTGTCTCACATAAAATTTATTAAACATTATCAATCAGAACAAGACTGTTGCAAAGACATAGATTGAGGCAAGCGTTGTCAAAATCGCGTAAGCAAACTTAACTATATATTTTTTTTTCAAAGTATTCCTGTACTTGTTGCTAATCTACTTATTGAGTTCTTTGCATTTAGCCCATTTAACGATTTACCCTCTAAACCTTTCAATTTTTTTTGCATCAGCTTAGCATAATACATTTCTTGATGGGTAAAATGGAATTTAAAAAGAATAAAGTAAATTGCAAGGAAGGACATGAAGGAGAAAGAAATTCATCAAACTTCTTTCTTATTTTATAATTTTATCCTGTGCCCAAAAAAGACTTTATCAAATTTTAAATCATGTAGAAAGCACTAACCAAGTTACCATTAGTCAATTCCTTTTCACATCGCTCAGAAAAGATGAGTATAAAGAATTTTTATTGTTAACAAAATATTATTTTGCAGGGAATATATTTCGAAAAAAATATGTTTTAGACAAACTCCTGAAAAAATAGAGTACATTTGCTATCATGGAAGACTATACGGTTTGTAGTTGGGACCTATTTAAGGATCTTATTGGAGAACAGATTAATTGAAAAACGCAAAAGAGATGAAAGATATTTCCCACGTAAAATTGATGGAAAAGTGATTTCGTAATCCATTACAAATGTTATTTAATTTCTGTTATATGATCCTTTCACAAGAGATAAGTAAAAATAACATAGGAGATATATAAATAAATTAGGAGAAATCTTATAGGATAGGCAGTCAAGTGAAATTCAATCCACGAAATAATTTAATCTACCAACAATGTCATCTAATCTACCAACAATGTTTCCATGTGAGTATGACCTTATCCACAATTTCTCCAATAGTAAATCCTCCATCTTCTCATAGTAGGTTGGATTATGTAATATAAATTATATTAGTGATACTGAAATGTATGTACTTTCTCATTTAAAATATTTTCTTTAGTTATTCTTTTAATAATTTGAGATGGATTATGGGATTTTATTTTGGCTTAGGCAGTTAGAAGATGCATAATGAGTTTGTGAATTTAGTAGAACTTAGTGGTTTGAAATCGAACTTCATATATGTGATAAAGAATAAGTATATATATGTCACGCCCCAAAATTGCGGTGGGATGTGATGGTATTAGAATGTTGAATTACAACGAGTTTAACACTGATCTAACACATGTAATGAACAATCAAAGAGAAATAGCTAGAGAGAGAAACTAGAGAGAAGGATGAGGACTTTCACTTCTTTGAGTTGTGTAAGAATGAAAATGTACAGAACTAACTTCTGGAGGTGCACTGTTTTAACTAACTCATGTGCACCTCTCAACTAACTATCTATTTGACCCCTAAAGTCTAAGTAATTACATTTAGGTCCCTTTCCATTACTCTTCAATTATCAATACTCCCCCTCAAGTTGGAGGATGGAATATATCTAATACTCCTAGCTTAGACATTAGAAGATGATGATGTGTTACACCTAGACCTTTAGTCATTATGTCTACAATTTGTTCTTCTTTGGTAGAGACATATTCTGCTAGTATCAAACCTTCCTAAATTTTTTTCTCTCACAAAGTTCCAATCAATTTCAATATGTTTCGTTATCTCATGGTAGATGGGTTTTGCTGCTATCTGCATATCTGTCTTGCTATCACAAAATAACTTCACAAGTTCTTCCATTTCTATGTTGAGCTCTTTCACCAGACCAACTAACCAAACTATTTCAACAGTAATAACAACCATGGTTCTGTATTCTGCCTCAGCAGAACTTCTACTAACTGTTTGTGTGATCCGGCAGCGCGTATCCTCACCATCTGTGAGAGAATAGATATACAAAGGCTCAAATTCTAAAATCAATAAATCCGCACGACAGGAATGAAAGAAGTGGAGAGTTTTCATAATAGTTCTGTAGCCNGGCGCGTATCCTCACCATTTGTGAGAGAATAGATATACAAAGGCTCAAATTCTAAAATCAATAAATCCGCACGACAGGAAAGAAAGAAGTGGAGAGTTTTCATAATAGTTCTGCAGCCTCTCGAAGATAAGTACAGATGTATTTGTACCAATCCGCAAGACTCTACAAAACTCGCTTATGACTCATATCACCTATGAACCTAGAGATCTCATACCAACTTGTCACGACCCCAATTTCCTTCCGTAGGATGTCGTGATGATACCTAGTCTTTAAGACTATATAATCCTAACACTTACTGAATTAATAACAAATTTAAACAATCACTATTAAATATGAAACAAAACTTTCTATACAAAACCATCAATCCTAAAACCGGTAATACAAGTCATAAGCTCTACTGAGTTCACTAGAAAAATCTGTAAGCACAACTGTTCTGGAATAGAAATAAACTGTACAAAAATAACTTCTGAATATGACTCTGAGGCCTGTGAATGCGACGACAAGTATACCTTGAAGTCTCCGCAGCAATATCTGGTCCGCTATCTAACAATCCACAGACTCCGTGTACCTGGATCTCCACAAAAATGTGTAGAAGTGTAGTATGAGTACACCACAGTTGATACCCAGTAAGTATCAAGACTAACCTCGGTGGAGTAGTGACGAGGTACAAGTCAAGACACTAGACAAGATAACTTGTGGAGTATAGAGGTACAAAGCTAATAATAGAAGGAAGGAATCAGTAAATGACAACAAAATCAATATGTGATATAACTAGTAAAATAATAAGAACACCGTGAAGTATCATTGAAACCAAATAAGGAAGCACAAAGGACAATCAATTAATCAAGCCGTTCTAACACGAGTTTCACTATGAAATCACTCTGTGGTACTTCATCTCATAGTCACAAGTCTTAGGTCTCAACCTATTCATCATGTACTCACGACATCTCGTGCACGCATCTCAAATCATAACCGCACGGACAACTCACGTGCCAAGATCACAATCTGCCCGGCATAATCACAGGCTTACAACCACAATCCATCTGGCATGGTTACAGGCTCACAATCACAATCCGCCCGGAATGGTCATGGGTTCACAATCACAATCCTCCCGGAATGATCAGATGCTCACAATATAAACATGGAAATAAATAATACAAGAACACATGGACATGATTAATAAATGTCAAGTTTCGTGCTCATGAGCTAGTATAAGTGGCACGCTACAGTGTATGCTTGTGCGAGTGTACTACTGCAGCCCAAGTCAACAAGTAATATCAATGACATCGAATAACTCATCGAAACAATAAAACAAGTCACATAAGGTGTATGATAAACACAAGAAAAATCACATCATCACACGAAAATCACCAACACAATGTCTCCAAACCATCACACATCATCCCTAACATTGCCACCCTTATCTCTCAGATAGCCACCTGTACCACTCCGCCCTAAAAATATCATTAGCCACCCTTATCTCTCATATAGCCATCCATATCACTTCATGTAGTGGTCATCCTTATCACTCCGCCCGGACAATAACACAATAGCCCCTTGTATCACTCCATACATTCAACAACAGTGAGATGCCACTCTTATGCCCCGTATAACAACAACCGTGAAATACCAACCTTATACTCTTCATAACAACACTTAAACCACATAACAATTCACACGTTCTATCATCACAACAACACAACATCGTATCACAAGTGCCCGTAGGCCACAACCTTTCCAAGGATTCAACGATATTAATATTTTCACAACGATTCTAAATCGGTAGATTTCTACATATAAGCCGAGTACGTACTCGTCACCTCGTGTACATGACTTTCACATGGCACAAATAGCACAAACGACTAAAATCATAAGGGGCAGTTCCCCTACACAAGGTTAGGAAAGATACTTACCTTGAAGAAGGTAGACGGATACTCTACAATAACCTTCTCGTGTGAAACAATCTCTGGGCGACTCAAATCTAGCTAAAATAACTTCATAACATAAATAAAACTCATAGGAAATGATTCCGGATAATAAAGTTTCGATCTTTAATTAAAACTAAAAAGTCAACCCAAGAAGTCAACTCCAAGCCCGCACCTCGGAACCCGACAAAATTAATAAAATTCGAACATCTACTCCCATACAAGTCCAACCATGCCAAAATTATCAAATTCGGATATCAAATCGTTCTTCAAATCCTCATTTTATATTTTTGAAAGATTTTACAAATATTCCCATTTTCACTCATTCAATTAACTACTTTAATGATAAAAATCCCCCAAATCTGAAGTATACAACTCAAGATATGATAAAAATGGCCAAACCCTCGAATATATACTTCTGCCCAGTCTTTTCGCATATGCGAAACATTAGCCGCTTCTACGACGTCGCTTTTGCGACCCAAAAATTGCTTCTGAGAAAACCACTAAAGACCGACCATCGCTCCTGCAGAAAACATTTTCGCTTCTACGACATCACAGGCGCGATGAACCTTCCGCTTCTGCGAGACTCCCTGGCTTCCGCGCCTCATGAATCCGCTCCTGCGCTTCCGCATCTGCGGACTTACCTGACTTGCCCAGAATGCGTTTCTGCGCGAACTCTACTGCTCCGCACCTGTGCCTAAAGTTCCGCATGTATGACCACACTAGATCCTGCCCACAACAGCTCTACCCAACATGATCCAAACAATTCGAAACCCGTCCGAAACATGCCAAAAAGTTCTATAACATAACGCAGACCTGCTCGAGGCCTAAAATCACATCAAACAACATCAAAACTAGGAATCGTGCCTCAAATCGAACTTAATGAACTTATAAATTTTTAACTTCTACAAATCGCGCTGAATCATATCAAATCAACTTGGAATGACGTCATATTTTGCATGCAAGTTCAAATGACAGAATGGAGCTATTAACTCCCGGAATCGAAATCCGAACTCTATATCAACAAAGTCAACTCCCGGTCAAACCTCTCAACCTTCCAAGCCTTCAACTTTCCAATATTCGCTGAACTACATCAAACTAACCTACAGACCTCCAAATCAAAATTCGGACACACACCTAATTACAAAATCACCATGCGAAATTATTGGAATCATTAAAATACCATTATGGAGTTGTCTACACAAAATTCAAACTATGGTCAACTCTTACCGCTTAAGCTTCTAAGCAAGAATCATTCTTCCAAATCAATCCTGAATCATCCGAAATCCGAACTCGACCACACACGCACGTCATAATACATAATACAAAGCTTCTCGAGACCTTAAGTCACAAAACGAGATGCTAATTCTCTAAATAGCCGGTCGGGTTATTATAGTTCGTTAACTCTTATTTGCTGCATGTGTTTGTCATAATCTACTATAGTCAGTTTTATGTTTTGCTCAAGATGAGAACTTGTGGGCTTTGCTCCACCCAGACCTGTGTCTAAAATAGGTTCAAGAGCATATTTTCTTTGGTTAAGAAATATTCCTTTGTCAGACCTCATCGTCACTATTCCTAGGAAATACTTAAGTTCTCCTAGGTCTTTCATTTTGAAATTCTTGTGCAAAGTGTTCTTTGCTTTATTCACTAGTGTGCTGCTGCTTCCTGTAATTAGAATATCATGAACATATGCAAGAATTATCACTGTGTGTCTTTCATCTTCCTTTTTAGCAAACAGGGAATGATCATATGCACTTTGAGAATATCCAGCAGTGAGCAGTGCACTAGACAACTTAATATTCCATTGTCTTGATGCTTGCATTAAACCATATAGTGATTTCAACAATTTGCATACTTTGGACTCCCCCTGCCTATGGAATCCCTATGGCATGTTCATGTAAATTTCTTCTATTAAGTCTCCTTGCAAGAATGCATTATTGATATCCAATTGCTAAAGATTCCAACCTTCAGAGGTTGCTAGACTGATGATAGTTCTGAATGTGAACATCATGGAAATAGGGTAAAAGGTCTCATGATATTCTAGACCTTCTTGTTGTGTATATCCCTTTGCTACCAATCTAGTTTTGAACCTGTCAACTTCCCCATTAGCCTTGTATTGTATTTTGTAAACCTATTTTGAGCCTATAGCTTGTTTGCCTGATGGCAGGTCAACTATTACCCTTGTATTATTATCCTCAAGAGCTTGTATCTCCTGCTTCATAGCATTAATGCATCGACTATCTTGTGAGGCTTCCCCGAATCAAGGAGATTTAATGTTGGAGGAGAACTCTATCAAGTAAGATTGGTAAGGGATTGGAAGATGATCATAGGAAATAGTTAGTGATTGAGTAAACATTACCCCTGGATGGAGTCCAACCAGTGACATAATCTTTGTGCCATAGTGGAGGCTTGACTTCTCTAGTAGAATTCCTTGTAGTCACATTTTTTGAATGTTCAGGTGCTTCAATGATTGGTTTAGGTAACCAATTTGTGACAAGCTCTTCATGTATTGGTGCACCAACTTATATTTCCGCTCCATCATCCATCTCTGCATCCATTGTATGAATGACTTCATCTACTTCAACCACATCTTTAGTTTCTTCCACCTGTGCACCTTCCTCATCAGTGACAATAACAACTTATATTCCATGTATATGTTGATTAGGAGATGGTTCAGATACCTTCTGAGGTTGTTGTCCTTCACACTCAGGAAGGTCTATTGATGAAGAAGAGAAAAAATCCTCAGAAGACTCTGCTGATTCTTTGAAAGGGGAGATGTTTTCGCTGAAGCTAACATTCATGCTAACCAGAAAAGTTTTAGAATCTAGATCAAACAACCTATAACCCTTTTGTATTTCTGAATATCCTATCAAAACACTTCTTCTTGCTCTAGGTGATAGTTTATCACCTTTTTGTAGGGTACTTGCATAACACAAGCATCCAAATACTCTCAAGTGTTCTATCTTGGGAGGCTTCCCATATAACATTTCATAAGGTGATTTACCATTTAGTACCCTTGTTGGTAGTTTGTTAATGAGGTAGACTGCAGTTTTCACACTGTCTCCCCAGAACCTAATTGGTAAATGACTCTGAAACATCAGTGCTCTTACCACCTCTAAAACATGCTTATACTTCCTCTCGACTGCCCCATTTTGTTGAGGGGTATAGGGGAAACTACTATGATGTATAATACCAAATGAAGATAACAACTCATTACACTTGGCATTAAAGAACTCAACTCCATTGTCAGATCTCAGAACTTTAATTGTTGTACCGAATTGATTCTTTATTAATGACAAAAAATCCCTTAGTGCAGTTATCAATTTACACTTTGAGTTCAATAAGCAAATCCAAGTATATCTACTAAAATTATCAACTAATGTAGCAAAGTAATGCTTTCTATTATAAGTTGCAGTCCTTTATGGACCCCATACATCAATGGGCACAAGCTGAAAACTACAACTAGACTTGTTGTCACTAATAGGGAATTTTAGTCTACTCTGCTTGGCTAGTGGACAAATGTGACAGTCTTCTTGTATTTTCTAGTTCACTTTATTCTTCAAATCTGATAAATGTTGCATTGCCATTGGTGATGCATGCCTTAATCTTTGATGCTATAGTATTGTATTTATAGATTCCTTTGTATTGAAGCTTTTACTACTACCCTCTCCCTTTTCAATATGTATGGAACATTGTTCTCCTTACCAATTTNCCTGTGCACCTTCCTCATCAGTGACAATATCAACTTATGTTCCATGTATATGTTGATTAGGAGATGGTTCAGATACCTTCTGAGGTTGTTGTCCTTCACACTCAGGAAGGTCTGTTGATGAAGAAGAGAAAAAATCCTCAGAAGACTCTGCTGATTCTTTGAAAGGGGAGATGTTTTCGCTGAAGCTAACATTCATGCTAACCAGAAAAGTTTTAGAATCTAGATCAAACAACCTATAACCCTTTTGTATTTCTGAATATCCTATCAAAACACTTCTTCTTGCTCTAGGTGATAGTTTATCACCTTTTTGTAGGGTACTTGCATAACACAAGCATCCAAATACTCTCAAGTGTTCTATCTTGGGAGGCTTCCCATATAACATTTCATAAGGTGATTTACCATTTAGTACCCTTGTTGGTAGTTTGTTAATGAGGTAGACTGCAGTTTTCATACTGTCTCCCCAGAACCTAATTGGTAAATGACTCTGAAACATCAGTGCTCTTACCACCTCTAAAACATGCTTATACTTCCTCTCGACTGCCCCATTTTGTTGAGGGGTATAGGGGAAACTACTATGATGTATAATACCAAATGAAGATAACAACTCATTACACTTGGCATTAAAGAACTCAACTCCATTGTCAGATCTCAGAACTTTAATTGTTGTACTGAATTGATTCTTTATTAATGACAAAAAATCATTTGTGCAGTTATCAATTTACACTTTGAGTTCAATAAGCAAATCCAAGTATATCTACTAAAATTATCAACTAATGTAGCAAAGTAATGCTTTCTATTATAAGTTGCAGTCCTATATGGACCCCATACATCAATGGGCACAAGCTGAAAACTACAACTAGACTTGTTGTCACTAATAGGGAATTTTAGTCTACTCTGCTTGGCTAGTGGACAAATGTGACAGTCTTCTTGTATTTTCTAGTTCACTTTATTCTTCAAATCTGATAAATGTTGCATTGCCATTGGTGATGCATGCCTTAATCTTTGATGCTATAGTATTGTATTTATAGATTCCTTTGTATTGAAGCTTTTACTACTACCCTCTCCCTTTTCAATATGTATGGAACATTGTTCTCCTTACCAATTTCCAGTACCTTGCCATTGTAATGTCCCTGAAAGATAACGAAATCAGGGTAGAAGCAAGCTGAACAACACAGTTCTTTAGTCAACTTTGATATTGAAAGTAAGTTGAAATTAAAATATAAAACATGAAGAACATTTGTAATTCTATGTGTTTCCATTACTACTGCATTTTCTGTATGTGTGATTTCATTTGGACTCTGTGGGAATATGCACTCCATCACTATTATGTTTATCTATCTCATTAATGGTCTCCAGAATATTTTTACAAAAGGTAATATGATGTGAGGCTCCTGAATCTACTATCTAATCATAGGACTGTGCATTTGATAGTAAATATATAGTACCTACTAAATTGGAAGAATCAGCTAAGCTTGAAGTATTTTCACCAACTGTGGACATTGTCTACAGGCTCACCAAGTGTTTGTACTAATCTTCTATGAAGTAATTTCCCAGCTGGAATTGACTCTTCACACTCATATCCTCTTTTGTATTTGCAATGTTGGCATGTGACTTTCCTAGATTGTATTGTCATTTCTTCTTGCTCTTGAAATTAGGTGAACAACTTATGATCTTGTAGCAATTCTCCTACAAATGCCCTTTGTATCTGTAGTATCCACTAATCAACTGTGATGACTCGATAGGTCAATTTTTATTTTAGCCTTCATTTTTGTGTTTCAAGACATCGAATAGCTCCGTTTAGCCTTTCTCGATGTGTGTGCATAGTCCATGTCTTTTCCCAAAATGTTTTGTGTGAAAATTGATGAAAATGTAAAATTTTACTTTAAACTCATTTGAGTTGACTACGGTCAACGTTCAATGTAAACGGACCCGAATCTTTATTTTGACGATCCCGGTGGGTCCGCATCATGATTTAGGAATTGGACGTATGCCAGGAATCGAATTTAAAGTCCCTAACTTGAATTAACGTGATTTGTTGAAAACTAGCAATTTAAAGGTTTAAAGAATTCTTACAGTTGACCGTATGTTGACTTTATTGCTACCGGATTTGGATTTTAGTTTCGAAACTTGGTTTAGGTTCATTTCTGTATTTATTACTTCTCTGCAAAATTTTGTGCAAAACAAAATTAATTTGACGTGATTCGGACGTCTGGTTGTGAAATTTGATGTTCTTAATTTTCTTTGAAAATTTCATTCGTTTTGGAGTCTGATTCGTAGTTCTATGTGTTAATTTGGTGGTTTGGTGTCAGACCTCGCATTTGTGAGGTTAGGATCGCAATTGCGATAGGTTCGCATTTGCGAACAAATTCTTCGCATTTGTGATTGGGGGCTGGGGGGAGATGGTTCGCAATTTCGATTAAATTGGATGCATTTGAGGAATACCAAGTTCGTATTTGCGATGGCAGCAGAGATGTGACTTCTTCGCAATTGTGATATATTTCTCTCATTTGCAAAACCCAAGTCGCAATTGCGACATGTTACATCCCGTACTTTAATATTAGGATAAGTCGTAGTATTCCATATGTGCTTGAAGGGATTAAGACTATTCATGAGAGTATAGAGGATTTGTGACTATGTTATTATAAGACCCCGTAAGTTTAACAACATGGATACTGTTATATATATTGGATATGGTATTTTGAGTGAAATATTTTTGTAAAAAAAAAGGTTTGAAAAAATATGATTTTATATAGTTATTGAAATTACTACTTTTGAATATGCATTAAATTATACACATAATATGAGAAAGTTTATGAGATTTTCTTTATTGTAAATATAGAAAATAGTTTCTCAGAAGAAAAGAAGGTTATCTTTCTACCATTTTAAGAATTAAGCGTACGAGAATTTTTACTCTTTATAAGAGACTAGGAAAATTATAAGTTGAGAAAATATATATATTTTTACATGGATATTTTAATAAAATAATAGTGTATGTATTTATTTTATATGGTACCACATGACCATAATAGTAGGGTACATAAAATGTGTTAAAAATAAGTACTAGTATTTTAAGTAATTTAAGATAATTCTTAATTATGTCAGCAATTGGTTAATTATCGGGTTACACGACATCACCTAATTAACTAATGAGTTTGGGATAAGATTAAAATCCCACCCCCACCCCACGTGGCAGCAAGCCACTAACAGAATAAATGACTCTTAGTCATATTAGATTAGGTGGCAACCCAATTCCAAGACAAGCCATGTAAATTATATCAATGTTTATAATACATTTGTAAGTTTCATGTAGTGCTATCGTTTTTATAAAGAAACTTTCTATGCTAGTAATTTATGGAATTACAGATTTAAGGAACTGCCAATTTGTTGATCCAGAAACTTGGTCTGTAGCTGAAAATAGAAAATGTTATAGTTTATCAAGTGAAGATTTATAGGAGGTTGGTAGTGCTTCCAACTATGGCTTGTGAACTTTTTATACATCTTTAAATGATGTATCGTGTACTTTTAACCATAGTATGAAAGCAAAAATGGGACTTTCCACATTTGAGATTGTTCCAAATGAAATAAGCCTCTTATCAAGCATGTCGCCAAATTATGATACAAATTGTCTAAGGCTCATTTTTTCTAGGTTAAATATTCAAAAGAATCTTTTATCTTCCAACATTTTGAAAGAGTAGAAATCTTTTATCTTCCAACATTTTGAAAGAATAGGAAGGGCTCTACGTAAGGCAATCTGAAGCTTCAATCTGAAGCTAACTTAGGAGACAACCGACAGTTAACGTAGAAAGGCACGGATCTTCAATAAATCAAACGGAGATTTTGCAATTTTAAGGGAGTACGGTATAATCCTTCTCAAGAATATCATACAGATTTTTCCCTACTCCACGTATGTTAAAGCTATCCATTCTTTCCTTTTGGCATGATCCAAGTAACGATACGTAAACGTAATGCTATTCCATGAGTGGTTCTACTCTTAGTAGTTAAGGATGTCTGTGTTATTCATTCCTGTAAAGTTATATTCAAGCATGGCTAAGCATGTATCTAGTCCCTATTGAGGTATTTGATAAAAATATTAATGTTTATAATATAGTGATACACGCATCTTCATGCATATTCTTTTACCACCGTGTTACGGCCGGTCGGGCAGTTACCACCGGTTGGGCAGTTATGTATCATTATTTACCACCGGTTGGACAGACATGCATATTCATTACCACCGAGCTACGGCCGGTTGGGCAGTTATGTATCATTATTTACCACCGGTTGGACAGACATGCATATTCATTACCACCGAGCTACGGCCGGTTGGGCAGTTATGTATCATTATTTACCACCGGTTGGACAGACATGCATATTCATTACCACCGAGCTACGGCCGGTTGGGCAGTTATGTATCATTATTTACCACCGGTTGGACAGACATGCATATTCATTACCACCGAGCTACGGCCGGTTGGGCAGTTATGTATCATTATTTACCACCGGTTGGACAGACATGCATATTCATTACCACCGAGCTACGGCCGGTTGGGCAGTTACACATTTACCACCGAGCTATGGCCGGTCAGGCAGTCATGCATTTACCACCGCGCTACGACCGGTCAAGCAGTTACCACTGATCAGTTGGGCAATCATGCGTCATATGATATGGATAATAGTCTCAAAGAGAAGCATTGTATATATATGAGTATAATAAGTATGCATATACGGTGGTACTTCAAAGATTCAAGTTGACTCTTATATATCTTTAATTAATGTTGACTTATTGTTATGTTTCAGTTCTGCCTTACATAATTAGTACATTATTCGTGCTGACGTCCTTTTGTTGGGGATGCTGCATTCATACCTGCAGGTATAGATAATCAGTTTGACGAGCCCTCATAGTAGACGAGATTGGCATTCAGCAAAGGACCGGTAAGACTCCACCTCATCGGAGTGCAACCGAGTCTATGAGTCATCGTGTCAGAGTTTTGCTAAAGACTCATGGGTAGGCCGGTACCCTGTCCCATTTAATGTCAAATAATCTTAGAGGCTTTGTAGACAGAGGTTCATTTTGTACAATATGTCAGAGGCCTTGACGGCCCATGTGTATTCGTGTTTTAAGAATAATGGTTTAATGATATAGTGTTGCCCACTTATAGTTATACATTATGAGTTGTGGCCATGTTGGCCCATGATAGTTACAGAAGAAAAACAAATAAGTTACACAATAGTTCGCTCGGGCCAGCACGGCACCGGGTGCCAGCCATGCCTCCCCGAGTTCGGGGCATGACACGACATCTGCGCCTGGACAAAAAGCCGAGAAGACGGGATTTAGCTTATTTTTCATAAACTCTCACCCCTAAATACCTTAGAGGCGATTTAATCCAGGAGATTTTCTTCCTAAATACATTGGTAAGTAACTTTAATCTAATTATTTTCAATTACGCATTACATTTCATATGATTTTAACATCAAATCTAGTATTTTTATGGTAGAAATTTGGGATTTGGGTAGAATTAGTGATTTTTGTAAATTTAGGATTTAGACCTCGAATTGTGGCCGAATTTCGAAACTAATTACATAACCGGGTTGGCGGCTGAATGGGTAATTAGGTGTTGGTGAATCTTGGGTTTGACCAAGCGAGTCTAGGGTTGACTTTTGTTGACTTTTTAGGAAAAACATAAAAATCTTAATTTTATGTATTGTGATTGATTTTCCTAGCATTGTTTGTTGATATTAAGTCTATTTTGGTTAGATTCGATTGGTTAGGAGGCGAATTTTAGAGGAAATGCCCCAGTTGAGCTTTGATTTGCTGGCGGAGCGAGGTAAGTCTTGGGTCTAACATTGATTTGAGGGAATTAGGAACCCTTGAGTTATGTGCTATGTAAATTACATATGTAGCGGCGTATATGCGGGGTGATAAGTGTATATACACTGTCAAAATAGTTGTTTTCATGCTTTCCCGTACTTCATTAATTATCTCATTCCATGTCTTAACAGCTACATGTCTTAGTTACTTTTTATGCCATAACTTGTTAATTGCCATCTATTCACACTTGTATTGAGACACTCGTTTCTTCCATGATTCCATGATTAATTTCTACTTTCCTTACTTGTATACTTTAATTGTCGTATATTTGGTTTTTCTTATAGCTTAGTTTTAATTATAGCATTCCTTGATTTGGTACGAGGTTCCTTTATGGATTTAATCGTAGATATTCTTGTAATTCGAGTATTGAATTGATTACATTTATTGATTTTATTTATGGATCGGGTTGCACGCTACAATGGGTGGAATAAAGGAGGATTGATATTGATATGGTGGGATCAGGTTGCACGCCGCAAAGAAATTTACATGTGATTTTGATACAGTGAATTAAGGGAAGATTATGATATTGATTCTGATTATATGGTAGGATTAGGTTACGTGACGCAATGTATTTTACATGTTATTCTTGATATTGATATGGTGAAATAAGGGAGGATTGTATTTGTACGGTGGGATTGGGTTGCGTGCCGCAACAGATTTGTGTTTTGTATTCATTGTTGTATTGTGTTAGCTTTCATTGTTTTCACACGAGGTTTTGAGGACTAGTGTTTCTGGTTTTACTTAGTTTCGAGGATTGAGTTTATATTCATAAGTTAACTGCCTTACTTTTCTGTGTTTCCTTCATGTTATTATTATTATTATTATTATAGTACATACAGGTTGTTGTAGGTGACCCGCCTTAGCCTCGTCACTACTTCATCGAGGTTTGGTTCAACACTTACAAAGTACATGAGGTCGGTTGTACTCATACTACACTNGCGAATTTTAGAGGAAATGCCCCAGTTGAGCTTTGATTTGCTGGCGGAGCGAGGTAAGTCTTGGGTCTAACATTGATTTGAGGGAATTAGGAACCCTTGAGTTATGTGCTATGTAAATTACATATGTAGCGGCGTATATGCGGGGTGATAAGTGTATATACACTGTCAAAATAGTTGTTTTCATGCTTTCCCGTACTTCATTAATTATCTCATTCCATGTCTTAACAGCTACATGTCTTAGTTACTTTTTATGCCATAACTTGTTAATTGCCATCTATTCACACTTGTATTGAGACACTCGTTTCTTCCATGATTCCATGATTAATTTCTACTTTCCTTACTTGTATACTTTAATTGTCGTATATTTGGTTTTTCTTATAGCTTAGTTTTAATTATAGCATTCCTTGATTTGGTACGAGGTTCCTTTATGGATTTAATCGTAGATATTCTTGTAATTCGAGTATTGAATTGATTACATTTATTGATTTTATTTATGGATCGGGTTGCACGCTACAATGGGTGGAATAAAGGAGGATTGATATTGATATGGTGGGATCAGGTTGCACGCCGCAAAG
>AWOL01S0050709.1:0-15907 GCA_000715115.1 Nicotiana otophora
GAAGGTAAACGAAATGGATTTCGGACAAAGAGGGTTGCTGGAAATTTCTGTTGCAGAGCTGTTTGCCAGAAATTTCTGGTGCGTGGAGCCAACTTTGGAAGCTTATATCTCGCAAAGAGGGTTTCTTGAATGAAGGCTGGTGCAAGTAAGTTCTGGTGTAAACTTTTAGTGACGGAAAATGGACTTTTAGTGACGGATGGGCAGAAACTTAAGGACCAAAAATGGGCATTTCCTTTATTTCGTTTTGGATTTTTGGAGCATGGTTCTTGGGCAATATTTGTGCGATTTTCACGGGAAAGCATTGGGGTAAGTGTTCTTTATCCTATATTGATTATATTTCATGATTCCATACTAATTTACATCATGAATGCGTAAATTTATGGAAGAAAAATCAAGATTTTTGCAAACTCTTCCAAAAACAAAAATTTAAGATTTGGAGGTCGAGTTGTTATCGGAATTCGATAAAATCAGTATGATTGAACTCGAATCGGAATGGGTATTCGGATTTCATAAATATTATGTCGGGTTCCGAGAGGCGGGCCCCGCGTTGACTTTTGTTGACGTTTTAGAATAAATTTTTAAGTCGACGTTTTATTATCCAGAATTGTTTCCGATGAATTTTAATGAAGTTATACAATTAATTTTGATAGATTTGAGCTATTCGGAGGTCAATTCAAGTAAGAAGGCTATTTTGGAATATCGGCCTAACTTCAAAAAAGTAAGTGTCTTGCTTAACCTCGAGTGGGTGAATTACCCCTTAGGCATCGAGTCTTATGTGTCATTTGTGAAATGTGAAAAGCCGAGGACGCTAGGTGACGAGTACATACTCGGGTTATATGTGCAAAATTTATTGAGTTAAAGTCTCGGAAATATTGTGTATTAAATTGAATACTTGTTGGTATATATTTAATTATCTATTTGCCATGTCTCAAATCACATTTATTGAATTTAGTTTTATATGACAATTTGATGTAATTATTACTTGTATAATTATGTGAATCACGTGAGTTTGATGGTTGATATTCTTGGAATTTAATTTTCATTATGAAGTTTCCCTATGCAAATAATTAATTAAGCAAGCTTAAGAAGATGTGCTAATATAATTACCTAAATTTGGATTAATGAAGGTTTTGCTTTATGATGAATAATTTCTATCTCTGTTGATTATTTTTGTGGTATTATACACATTGTGTGGAGCCTTCGGCTATTTGTTGTGAAATTAACTAATTTAGTTGTATCTTTGGAATTTGGTTGTGTCCATTGGGCAAATTGTGATATGAATTGATTTTGTTATGTTGCCGTATTAATTTTTCGTATAAATTATTGTGTTGTGTGAGTTGCTACTTTGAGGATATAAGGGTGGCATTCCACTATTGATATTATATGGGTATAAAGGTGGCATTTCACTATTGTTGTATTTGTTGGAATATTATCTAGGCGGAGCGATAAGGGTGACTATAGGAGAGATAAGGGTGGCAATAAGAGTGATAAGGGTGGCTATTGATATTATCAGGGTGGAGGGATAAGGGTGGCTAATATAGGAGTGATAAAGGTAGCTATAGGAGAGATAAGGATGGCTATTGTCAAAGATGATATGTAATGATGTGGAGTGGTTGCATTGGTGATTTTATATGATGTTGTGATTTTCCTTGTGTTTATTTTTATACCTTGTGCAATTTGTCTTGTTGTTGGTAAATTGATAATAGTCTGATTTATGTTAAAATTAGGAGCATATGGCTATTTTCAGGCGGATTATGAAAAAGAAATGTGGGCACGTGGTGCCGTGAATAAATAATGATGATATTGGCACGTGAATTGTCTGTGCAGTTGTGATATGAAACGTGGGCACGAAGTGCCGGGAAAATATGATGATTTTATTATTGGCAACAGGAAAATATGATGATTTAATTATGGAAACGAAGTGCCGTGAAAATATGAAAAGGGCTGAGACCCGTATTTTTATGGTTATGAAATGAGGTGTCACATAATGACTTTTAATTGAAAGAATTATATTCAAAATATTTATTTGGAAGGATTTTTATTTAAAAAGTAGTATTTGAAGGAATTGTATTTGAAAAATATTTATTTGAGGAAATAATATTTGAAAAACATTTATTGAAAGAATTATATTTGAAAGATATTTATTTGAGAAAATTATATTTGAAAAGAGTTATTTGGAAGAATTATATGTGAAAGATATTTATTTGAAGAACTTGATTTATTTGGGTATACTTGTATTTATTATTTGTTGAGCAATATTAATAGTGTTCTTGTTGCCATGCCGGGCATATCATTGGTTGATTTGTGTTGCTCTTATTATTATTTGTTTCCTATTATTTTGTATACTATATTGTACAGGTTATTAGACTAGTGAGTGTCTTGACTGTACCCCGTCTCTACTCCACTGAGGTTAGTCTTGATACTTACTGAGTACCGACCGTGGTGTACTCATACTACACTTCTGCATATTTTTGTGCAGAGCCAGGTATTGGAGATATCAGACTCGGACAGAGTTAGAGTGGGATCGCAAGGATTCAAGGTAGAGCTGCTTGGTCGTCGCGGTTCCTTGGAGTCTTTCCATTTTATTATACTGTTATTTATTATTCAAACAGTATTGAGTATTCGATCCTTGAGATCATTTCATGTATTCAGTTAGAGTTCGTGACTCAGTACTACCAGTCTTGGGAGGTTGTTATATTCATATTTTTCCCGCTGTTGGTTATGACTACCTATTTAATTCTATTTCAAAAAAAAGGCTTCGAAATGTAATGGTAATCAGCTTACCTAGTCTTAGAGACTAGGCGCCATCACGACGCCTGTGGTGGGATTTTGGGTCGTGACAGGTAATAATAGCTAATTCGATTATAGTCCTATAGGCATGACATCTATGTGAATATTGTAAAGAACAAGTATTTATTATTTAACGTAATCCTATAGGCATGATATCTAACATGAAGCAATTTGAACGAATAATTACTGTGTTGTAGTATAGTAGGAAGAAAATAACGTGAGAGTGGAACATGAGAACCGGTGAGATTATTTATGTCCTATAGGCATGTTATCTAGCAAAACACATAGAAGAAAAACATGTTGAACAAATTAAACACTCAGATCCTATAGGCAGGATTTCTAATGATTAGAGATTGAAACTGATTTTTTATACTTAGCTCATATAAGCATGTCTTCTTGGTGAGCAGTATAATAACAAAAACAAATTAACCAATTAAAATCTTATAGGCATAATTTCTAGATGACGATCAGTAGAACATAAGCTAATATAATCGTATGAATATGTTGCAGTTATGCAAATTGAAAGAATGGTCATTGACATTTTATTTCCTATAGGCATGATATCTAACAAAACACATAGGAGCAGAACATGTTGAACGAATTAAACACTCAGGTCCTATAGGAAGGTTGTCTAATAAACACATAGGAGCATAACATGTTGAACGAATTAAACACCTATAGGAAGGATTTCTACCCTTTTCATGCAAACATTAGAATAGACCCATTTTTCCAATTTTACTAACACTCTAATTGTTATTACAGAATTATTACAGGTCCAATGAATGAAATAAATAACAATGTTACAAAATAACTATAGTGGGCCTAAGACAGACCCAAAGTGTACCTAGCCGAGTCAGGCCTTCAATTTTGTATCCATACAGGTTTCAACACAGCCCAGAAACCACAAAAGAACTTAGATGATACCCAACAACCATAGTTGATCAAAAGATTCAGAAAACAGTCATTTACACAAGCCAATTAGCTTATTCAGTAGGCATAGAGAGGGACAGAATTGAGCAATCAAGAAGAAATTGGCCAAGAACCTTAGGCCCTAGTGTGTCAGAGTTCACAAGGGTCTAAAAGTGGACCCCGAGCAGTGCTCACACTAGGGAGGTTAATCGAGAAGTTTTAAGAGGCCTTGGCTTTCAGTCGACCAAGAATTAGAGACTTAGAACATGGAAACAACCAATGAAAATAGTAGCAAAGTAACAAGGTTTAGAAAAGTGCATTTATATTTTTTTGGAGTCAAACACTACAAAGTGATCACATAATGGACATATCAACACAGAGCGTGCATGAGTTCAAGAAACTAGTTGATGCTGCAAGTTGTCACATAACACATTGGGGCAGGGTATATTTGTAAGAGGTAAGGAGTCTTAAACTTCTGGGATTACAAAGTTAATGAGAAAAGAGACATTAGGCCAACAAGACAAACAGTTATCATTAAATCAATAAGTTCAAACCTAAGGATCAAATTATGCTAAACACTAGGGCTTAAACAGCACAACTTATACTAATGAGGCAAACAGAATCATAATTTAGGCAAAACTAGTCTGAGAGGTTCCACTTAATTGCTAGAGGTACAGAATTGAGCAGAGGGAGAACATACTGAGTGACAAACATAGTCATAGGAGAAAATTACAACTAGAGTGAAGGCTTTAACAAATTAGGGCATACTAATAACATAAATTAATCACTAAGAAATTCATAATCAGGCAGGAAACAAGATTAGGTCACACAACCAATGCAAACACTCAGATTGTCAACACATTAAGCTAAACATGCTTCAAACTGTCCAAATTGCCTAAATTAGATACAAACACATTTGTTAGAACTAACAGTTTAGGCGTGAGACAATGCTAGAGAAGTTCATGCTATAGGCAAAATCATACATGAAGAGAGTCAAGGGATTATATCAAGTCATGCAATTTCAGAAAACATAGATATGCTAATTAGAACATAATGGAATAAACATTGCGAAGGTTGAGAAACTAACCAGTTATTGCTCATCAAACAAGAAAAGAACAGCAATATGACCCAGAATCCCAGATGCGTCAAGTTCCCAAAGATTTCAAAGAACCCAGGGCAGTGCTCACACCCAAGAAAGGTCAGAAAAGTAGGAAATTCGGTGGCCTTGGCTTTCAGCCGGCCAAGAGCCAAAAATAAGAGAATGAATGAACAGAGAGTAAATCCCTAATTTTTCAGTAGTGATTTTAGCGATTTCCCCGTCTTCTTTGAAGGGAATGGGAGAGGGGTTTATATAGTAGTAAAATCGAACATCAAACAAGGGAGAAAGAGAGATTTAAGTAACAAATAAGGTAAATAAACATGCAAATCAGTCAAAAATCAATTTAAGGGATCTGTAAACCCTAGTTTTCAGGGAAAGTAAAAATCAATAAAATCTAAACAAATAATCGGACTCACAGTAGCATAGGACGAATATAGACAGAATAATACTCAAAATCAGGGGTTTGAACCAATTTTGGTTCGATTTTGAAGAGATCCTCTTGCCATGTTTAGGCAAGCACTATAGGAGAACAACCAGTACCAAAAAAGAGTCAAATATGGCAATAAGTGATAATCAAATCCCATATTCAGTGGGATTGGGAGAAGATTTTAAGAGCGGCGGGTTTAGGGTTCTTCAGAGAGGGAGGTGAGGTTGAGATAATATGAGGGTGGAAGATGAGGGGAGAGTGAGGTTGGGTGAAGCGTTTGGGTAGTTAAAGGGAGGGGTTAGATATGGGCCGTTGATCTCAAAGATCAACGGCCACGATTAAAAGGGGGTTGGGTCAGATTTATTTAGATGTGTTACAACCAATTCTGGGTTAATGGGGTTATTGGTTTTGGGTTGGGGTTATTGGGCTAGTGTATTAGGTGTTTTGGACCATTATTTGGTCTGAAAATAGGTTTAAAAGTGGGGCTAGTTTTTAAATACCCAACACATTAGCAAAAATAATTTATAAAAGTAATTAATGAATAAAAAAATATTATTTGTGTACTAAATTAATTAAAATAATAACTTAACATTATAAAAATATAAAAAGGTATTTTTTGCATAAATAATGTAATTATACATGAATATAGGCTATTATCGCAAAACTGTGCAATTAGCCTAAACAATGCGAATGTAATTATACAAAATGCACTAAAAATATTTAAAACCTCATTTTGGTATAAATGATAAGTTTATATGATTTTATCATCATAAAAATAATTTGAAGGATAATTACTGGGTATAAAAATGCGGAAATAAATCGATTTAAAGCCTTTAAGAATTATGAAAAATGATTGTATAGGCTTATAAGCTAAATGATGATGCATATCTACTATTTTGAAAGTATATATATATATATATTAAAAAATATCAGGGAAAAATTGGGTATTAACAGCTGCCCCTCTTTACCCGGGAATGATGAAAGAGTTGTCGGGTAAAGAAATGATGACCGATTTTGACCGAATGGGGTGATTTGGAAAATATAGGCCGAACTCTAGTTTCTGAGTTGCCTACATATCCCTTCTTTTACAGGAATCATGTCGTGTGTAGTTTTGGATCCAGCGATGGACTAAGCCGAGGGAGTTGTTGTAGGAATGGACAGGTTTTTCTAGATAAAACGATATCGGTATATTGAATGCATATACCTTGGAGCGGTTATGGATATTTGAACGGTTATCAAGTAAAAGTAGGTAACTGATGGTGGTTGGTTACATTTGAAATAATTGCAGGATGTGAACGTTGTACGGAAACCGGAGCGAAGATTGCTCCCGCTAGGGGAATGGTTATTTCCTGGGTTACCTGCAAAACATAAAACACAATGCATTCAAGTATATGTGGATTATTGTGAGAATTTAAACATGATGTAAATTCCCTTTGGACCATGAAAGTTGTCTTTGGATGATGGGGATGATGTCCTTAGACCATGATGTCCTGGGCCATGAATTGCATGATAAGGGATTCGCATGCCATAAAATGATGTTCTCGGGTCATGAAGATGGTGCCTATGAACTATGACGCCTTTGAATAATGATGTGCGATATTGAGAGATCTTCAGGCTATGGCATGGTGTCTTCCTGCTATGAGGATGATGCCATCGGACTATGACGCCTTCGGACAAAATGGTGGTATTGCAGCTCATGAGATGCAAATACATGACGTTTGGTTATGCAAAGAGAAACAAGACAGAGCTTAGTCTTGTGTAAGATCGGAGGCAGAGCTTAGCCCCGAGGTGGAGAATAGTGCTAGATTTCAAGTAGCATAGCATTTGGGGTTACGCAAGGAAAGGCAGAGCTTAGCCTTATGCGACTAGGGAGGCAATGCTTAGCCTCATGCAGGATGGGAGACAATGCTTAGTCTCATGCAAGAGGAGGCAGGACTTAGCCTCATGCAAGTGGGAGATAATACTTAGTCTCGTGCAGGGTAAGGCAATGCTTAGCCTTATGCAATTGAGGAGGTGGGGATTAGCCTCATGCAAGCGGGAAACAATGCTTAGTCTCATGCAGGGGAAGGAAATTCTTAGCCTTATGCAATTAAGGACGCAGGGCTTAGCCTCATGCAAATGTGGAGACAATGCTTAGTCTCATGCAGGGGAAGGCAGTGCTTAACCTTATGCAATTGAGGAGGTGGGGATTAGCCTCATGCAAAGGTAGAGACAATGCTTAGTCTCGTGCAGGGGAAGGCAGTGCTTAGCCTCATGCAAAATAAAGACAATGCTTAGCCTCATGCAAAATAGAGACAATGCTTAGTCTCATGCAATGAACATATAATAAGTAGTAGCAGAGTATTTCTTAGCTGGAAATGTGTTTGCGCTTGGGAGCTTTGTCGTTATGAAGATAATGATTCTGAGGTGTGCCCGAATTTGAGAATATTTCTTGTTCCTGTATCCAAAGGACAATCGTGAGTTTTGCGAGGGAAGGTTGGTTCTGCCTCCGCCTGCCTGCTTTGCTTTGCTCTATATCAAAGTCCTGCTTGAGTTACCACGGGTAGCGTCTCGCTGTTTCATAAAAATGAAGTTTTCAAAAACTTGCGTGCATATGATGAATATAGTTATTTAAAGTACATTAGTATGCAATATCGGTTGTGAGTTCGAGTCACCCCAAGAGCAAGGTGGGGAGTTCTTGGAGGGAAGGATGCCGAGGGTCTATTGGAAACAGCCTCTCTACCCCAGGGTAGGGGTAAGGTCTGCGTACACACTACCCTCCCTAGACCCCACTAGTGGGATTATACTGGGTTGTTGTTGTTGTTGTTGTTGTTGTAGTATGCAATATCGGATAAATTAGATAAACCAACGACTGTGATACTTTAGAGACATTAAGACTTCCTAATAATTTTGAGGGGCCTCCTAAAAATTCTACCCCAGTTTACTTAGGCGATTCTCTAACCTTTCTGCATATAATGACGTTGGCTAGACTTGCTTCGGAACTTTGAGGGTCCTCCTCAAAATTCTGCTCCAGTTTCTGGTTGTGGGGAAAATGAAATTTTTATTGAATTGTGACCGAACCCACAGGACTGCCTACGTATCCCCTCTTAAACAGAAATCAGGTCGAGCGTAGTTCAGTTACATCAGATGAAGAAATGCGAACATTCTAAACATAATATCTTTTGACTGCGTCTGAATTGATAGGCTTTGGCCAAACCTTTCCATCCATTTCTGCGAGTATGAGTGCTCCTCCTGTTAGTACTCTGTGAACCATGTAGGGCCCTTGCCAATTGGGCGAAAAGTTTCCTTTGGCTTCATCTTGATGCGGGAAGATCCGCTTCAGTACCAGCTGCCTCGGTGCAAACTGTCTAGGTTTGACCCTTTTGTTGAAAGCTCTGGACATCCTATTCTAATAGAGTTAACCATGACACACTGCATTCATTCTTTTCCCATCAATGAGAGCTAATTGTTCATAGCGGTTTCTTATCCATTCTGCATCACTGAGTTCACCTTCTTGTATAATTCTTAAAGAAGGAATTTCAACCTCGGCAGGAATGACAGCTTCGGTACCGTAGACCGGCAAATAGGGAGTTGCCCCTGTTGATGTGCAGACTATGGTACGGTACCCCAATAAGGCAAATGGTAACTTCTCGTGCCATTGCTTGTGGTTGTCTACCATCTTCCTCAGTATTTTCTTGATATTCTTATTTGCGGCCTCCACGGTTCCATTCATTTGAGGCTTGTATGCTGTGGAATTCTTGTGCTTTATTTTGAAGGTCTCGCACATATCTTTCATTAGGTCACTGTTGAGATTGGCGGCGTTGTCGGTGATGATGGACTCTGGAGCCCCAAATCGGCAAACAATACGATCTCTAACAAAATCTGCGACGACTTTCTTGGTTACATCTTTGTAGGATGCAGCTTCGACCCATTTTGTGAAGTAGTCTATGGCTACTAAAATTAACATGTGCATGTTTGAAGCGGCGGGCTCGATTGGTCCAATGAGTTCCATTCCCCAAGCGGCAAAAGGCCAAGGTGCACTCATTGCATTGAGTTCATTTGGCGGCACCCGTATCATATCTGCGTGTATTTGGCACTGATGACATTTCTGGACATACCTGATATAGTCTGTTTCCATAGTCATCGAAAAATAACCTGCCCCCAGTATCTTCTTGGCTAAAATGAAACCATTCATGTGTGGTCCGCAAGTTCCAGAGTGTATCTCTTCGAGCAGTTTGGAAGCTTCTTTGGCATCAACACACCGTAATAACCCTAGGTCTGGAGTCCTTCTGTACATAATTCTTCCACTTTAGAAGAAATGGTTGGACAATCTTCAGAGTATGCGTTTTTTAGTATGATTTGCATGCTCCGGGTACTCTCCTTTTGCCAAGTACTCCTTGATATCATGGAACCATGGATTCCTGTCTTATTCTTCTTCAACATGAGCGCAGTAAGCTAGCTGATTATGAATCCTTACCAGAATGAGGTCGATGAAATTCTTGTCCGGATGATGTATCATGGAGGACAAAGTGTCCAATGCGTCTGCGAACTCATTCTGGATTCTCGGGACATGACAAAACTTTATCTTCGTAAACCTCTTTATCATCTCTTGCACATGATATAGATATGGTAATATCTTGGTATTCTTTGTAGCCCATTCTCCCTGCACCTGATGTACCAGAAGATCTGAATCACCAATTACCAGTAATTCCTGGATATTCATGTCAACGACTAAATTGAGCCCCAATACGCAAGCCTCATATTCTGCCATATTATTGGTGCACGGAAATATGAGTTTCACAGATACCGAATAATGTTGACCTATTTCTGACACCAAAACGGCTCCAATACCGACTCCTTTGAAGTTTGCGGCTCCATCGAAAAACATTCTCCATCCGTCGTAATGTTCGACGATATCTTCCCATATAAATAATTCTTCTTCATCGGAAAAATACATTTTTAGTGGTTCGTATTCTCCTTCTACAGGATTTTCTGCAAGATGATCTGCTAATGCCTGTTCCTTAACCGCCTTTTGAGTCACATAGACGATGTCAAATTCACTCAACAATATCTGCCATTTTGCCAGTTTCCCTATAGGCATGGGTTTCTAGAAGATGTACTTCAGAGGNCCAGTTTCCCTATAGGCATGGGTTTCTGGAAGATGTACTTCAGAGGATCCATCCTTGATATGAGATATGTGGTATAGGCACAAAAGTAGTGCCTTAGTTTCTGGGCTATCGGGTCAAAGCACAACAGGTGCGTTCCAGCAAAGAATATCGTGCTTCGTAGGGTGTGAACTTCTTACTCAGATAGTATATGGCCTGTTCTTTCCTTCCCATCTCATCATGTTTTCCCAAGACACAACTGAAAGCCCCATCTAATACAGAGAGATAGAGTAGCAGTGGTCTACCAGGTTCTGGTGGGACCAGGACTGGTGGTGTGGAAAAATATTCTTTGATTCTGTCAAAATCTTTCTGGCAGTCTCTAGTCCAACTGGTTGCGGCATCCTTCTTTAACATTTTAAAAATTGGCTCACAGATCACGGTTGATTGTGCTATGAAGCGGCTGATGTAATTAAGACATCCCAAGAAGCTCATAATGTCTTTCTTGTTCTTTGGAGGTGGCAAATCCTAGATAGCCTCGACCTCTGATGGGTCTAGCTCAATTCCTCGACGGATGGCGATGAATCCTAACAACTTTTTTGCGGGGACCCCGAAGGCACATTTTGCGGGATTCAATTTCAAATTGTACCTCCGAAGCCGATCAAAGAATTTCCTCAAGTCTGCTATGTGATCTGTACTCTTCTTGGATTTGATGATGACGTCATCCACATATACCTCTATATCCTTGTGCATCATGTCGTGGAAAATAGTTGTCATGACCCTCATATAAGTGACCCCAGCATTCTTCAGACCAAACGATATCATTTTATAGCAGTACACCCCCCACAGTGTAATAAAAGCTGTCTTTTCGGCATCCTCTTCATCCATCCAGATCTGATGATATCTCGCGAAGCAATCCACAAAGGATTGGAGTTCATGCTTGGCGCAGTTGTCGATCAGTATGTGTATGTTGGGTAATGGGAAATCATCTTTAGGACTTGCTCTGCTTAGGTACCGATAATCGACGCATACTATGACTTTCCCATCCTTCTTCGGAACAGGCACGATGTTAGCCAACCAAGTTGGATATTCAATCCCTCTGAGAACCTTAGCTTTGATCTGCTTAGTGACTTATTCATTGATTTTTAGACTCATATCTAGCTTGAACTTTCTGAGCTTCTACTTTACTGGCGGACACATTGGGTTGGTGGATAGTTTATGCTCCACTGTGGACGTGCTCAAACCAGTCATATCATCGTAAGACCATGCGAAAATGTCTTCATATTCTTTCACGAAACGGGTGTATTATTCTTTCTCTGATGGTGATAGGTGAATGCTTATGCGAGTTTCCTTGACTGTTTCGGAATCTCCCAAGTTGACTATCTCAGTTTCGTCCAGGTTGGATTTAGGCGTGTTCTCAAAATCTTCAACTTCTCTAACAATTTCCTCAGGTATTATATCCTCTTCTTCTATTTCTTTCGAGTCACTATCCTTATGTTGCGTGGTCTCATTACATGTCACAGTTGTTGGTTCATCACGATAAGAAATAGTAATGCTGTAGAGAGAAAAATGTAGAGAATAGTAATAAATAATAAAATAGCAAACCATTGATAATTATCAAAATGTCAAACAAAAGCGATTTTTAATGATTCAAATAAATGTTTCAAAACAAAATACTGAAAATGGTTTTAAAAATGCTCATAAGAATTGTTTTCAAAATAAATGACACTAGCAGCCAGGCTACCCCGGAACTCGGCGGGCCCTTGATGGTGTGGCCGTCCAGTTCCTGAGAACAGCTCCCTTCTCCACTGTCTAGATGACGAGGCCTTCCTCCTCCTTCTCCTCAATTATTACACTGCAGTCCATGTCTTCATCTTCCAAGAATAGATTCCTTAAACTAGATTTGGATCCCCACATCATATCAGCCTGATGGAAGGATTGGCTCAAATGTAGTATCGGTTGCTCGAGAGGGTGATAGGGACCGCGCCATGGTGGCGACCAATTTTGATACTCATGCCAAGAGTATTGATATCCCAGTCCAAAGGTTGTACTGTGATGCTTTAACTGTATTGGTTTGGCAATACCCTTGAGATTCTTTCCGAGTCCTTTACCAGGTTCATATCCTGCCCATGCCAATATGCTCTCTATTTTGCTACTCCACCATTTGTCCTTCTCAATTACATTAACACGCTTAATGCGATGGTAAGTCTCTCCACCCAATTTCCTTCTATTCTCTACAACCGGAACAGTCTGGTTGGTATAAATAGGGTTACTCCCATCCCCATGAATGATCACATCCTGATGATTCCATTCGAACTTCACAGCCTGATGCAGAGTAGACGCTACAGCCCCAGCGGCATGTATCCAAGGTCATCCCAATAGAAGATTGTATGAGGTGGATATGTCGAGCACATGGAATTCAATGTCAAACCAAGTTGGATCCATTTGTAAGCAGAAGTTGGTTTCTCCGATTGTGGCCCTTTGAGACCCATCGAATGCTTTTACATTCATAATTCCTGCTCGTATCTCATGCAAACCTTTACCTAACCTCTTCAAAGTAGTCAATGGGCAGATGTTGAGACTTGAACCCCCATCTATCAAGACCTTGGAAATGAATTTGTCTTTGTACCGTACTGTGATATGCAACGCCCTGTTATGGCTCAACCCTTCTGGTGGCAATTCATCTTCGTGGAAAGTGATCTTATGGCTTTCCAATACTTGTCCTACCATGTTGGCCATCTCTCCACTGGTAATGTTGTTGGGTACATAAGCCTCATTAAATACTTTCATCAACGCGTTCCTATGTGCCTCAGAATTCTGCAGTAGTGATAGAATGGATATCTGAGCAGTGGTTTTGTTCAAATGATCAACCACAGAATACTCCCTTGCTTTCACCTTTCTCCAAAGATCATCCGGTCCGGTTTTAATGATAGGCTGCCTAGAAGAGGCTTCTTTACTTGTTCCCCCCAAATGCTCGGGCGCGTAAACCTTACCAGTTCTGGTCATACCTTGTGTTGCACCAGTTTCTTCCATTTTTCCCTTTCCTTTCCTTCTCGCTTCTGCAATAAAGTCTCAGGGCATAAAATTGGAATTAAAGGATGGTGTGGGTGCTACCGTTATGGTGAATGGCGTGGTTACTTCTACTTCGAACGGAGTTGCGGTGGTTGAGGGCATTATTATTTCAACCTCGAACGGAGTCGGTACGGCTACCTCAACTTCAATTTGTGACTGTATCTATACCACAATAGGCGTGAGAGTGACTGGAGGCATTTTAGGATCATCCTCTTCTCGAATGAGCCCAATTGACCCCTCCGGGTCCCATTCATCATCAGTTTCTATCACATTTACCCTCTCGGCCCTATGATCCGGGAGGGGATTATTGCAGATGTTAGGTGCAGTCTCCTTTGCATGTATAACTTTGGTATCAATCAATGTCTGGATCTTATCCTTCACAGTGTGGCATTCATCAATAGTGTGACCCTTCATGCCCGAATGGTAGGCACATGTCTTATTCAGATTGACCCATTGAGAGGAATTTTCCATGGCGACAGCGAGAATGTGAGTGACATAACTGGAAGCTTTCAATCTCTCATACAACTGGTCAATAGGTTCGGCAATAGGAGTGTATTGTCTGGGCGGCTTACGATCAAAATTTGGACTGGGTTTTTGGTAGTTTTGGCGGGCTGGTGGTGAGTGGTAATATGCTGGCTGAGTGTTNATTGACCCATTGAGAGGAATTTTCCATGGCGACAGCGGGAATGGGAGTGACATAATCGGCAGCTTTCAATCTCTCATACAACTAGTCAATAGGTTCAGCAATATGAGTGTATTGTCTGGGCGGCTTACGGTCGAAATTTGGCCTGGGAGTTTTGGTAGTTTTGGCGGGCTGGTGGTGAGTGGTAATATGCTGGCTAAGTGTTGTAAGTGTGGTAGGCAGTAGCAGGTTATTGATATCTAGGAGGTGAAGGCTGATATGTAGGTGGAGGTATTTGGTATATGAGAGGAGACTTCGGACCTTGGGCTACCATCACAGTCCCTACTTCCTTCTTTTTAGATATACCCCTGACTGCAAGGCTTTGTTCGTAGCTTGGAGTGCCTCGAAATTTGTTATCATCCCGCTTTTGATTCCCTTTTCTATTTTTTCTCCTAATTTGATGATGTTGGAGAATTTATGATTTTCAATAACCATCAACCTCTAATAATATTACAGATCCTGGGCCCGGACAAAGAATTTTTTCATTTGTTCTTCTTCCAATGCTGGCCTTACTTTTGCAATCTCTGATCTCCACCGAGTAGCATACTCGTGAAAAATTTCTGTCGGCTTCTTCTTAAGATTCTGGATATAGAAGACGTATGGTGCATTCTCTGTGTTGAATCTAAACCGATCCATAAAATCTGGCGTCATGCTTACCCAATTAATCCACTTCTTTGGATTTTGACTGATGTACCAGGATAGGGCGTCTCCAGTGAGACTCCTCATGAACAACTTCATGCAGATTCTTTCATCTTTACTAACCCCTACGAGCTTGTCGCAATACGTCCTTAGATATACCTTTGGATCACCTGTCCCCTCGAACATTTCGAACTTAGGAGGTTTGTAACCCTCGTGAAGTTCTACGTCCGGTTGAATACATAAATCCTCATAGTTCAAACCTTTGATGCCTTTACCACCTTCAATACCTTGGACTCGACTTGTAATCTTCTTAAGTTCTTCTGCCATATTCTTGATGAGCAGGTCCTTCTCAGCGGATTACGGTGTATACGGGGTTTGTTGTGAAGTGTGGGGTAAGGTTTCCACGTATATGGGGTTACTTTGGTGGACTCTAGGGATTTGGGTATAGTGGTGATCATTGGTTGAGTTTTGGGGATCAGGAGTAGGTTGTGGTGCATTTTGAGGAGTGTGGTAGGTGGTAGTTTGTGGGTACTGGGTCGGATGATGATGATGTTGTAGAGGAGTTGGTACCGGTGGAGAATTAGGATTTTGGGGAGGCGTGGCGTATTGATGAGGTGCGGGAGGATTTTACGGGTGCTGGTTTTGTGTGTTTTGAGGAGGTGTTGGGTTTTGGGTATTTTGCTGGTTGATGTCGGGAACATTCAGGGTAAGGGAAAGGTTTGCCAAGTTACGGACCTGCTCAAGTTCCCCTTGTAACTTCATTATCTTTTTCTCTAACCGTAAAACCAAGTCATTCTGCGCTGGAGTACTTCGACCATCTGAAGTTTCGACATTCTCGGCGTGCGTAACATTGTCTTTTCTGATACCACTCGTATCGCCCATCTTAGCTTTTCCTTTATTCTTAGGATCACTTGGAGAAGGAGGATGTGGAGGACCTCTAGATCTGGTATGATATGCTGATGATGTCAGAATGCAAGAACTAACTTTAGGGGATGGGAATAAACAAAGAAAAGAAGAAAAACAAAAGGTAAACAAGTCAGTAAAGGGTATTAAAAGGATATTTACGATATTTAAACACGTATTGCGGAATTATTAATTCGCATCCTAATTTGGGGACCTCATCGTGCCCGAGGTAGGCCTAGCGACATATAGCTTTGGAGAAAACTCAATGCTGATAACTGCGTCATTTCATTAATATGATAAATAGA
>AWOL01S0050712.1:0-25758 GCA_000715115.1 Nicotiana otophora
GTATGTCATGTGTGCATGTCAATGCGATGCAACTCAGTGATAAAATCATATGCATACTCTCAGGGTATCATTTCACTCAGTCCTCCCAGTCACTCAGTCCTCACAGTCACTTAATCCTCACAGTCACTCAGTTCTCCCAATCACTCGGAACTCGCACTTGGCACTCGGCACTCGTACTCGCACTCAGTAGGTACCTGCACTCACTGGAGGTGTTCAGACTCCGGAAGGGCTCCTTCAGCCCAAGCGCTATAATCTGCACGGACAACTCACGTGCTGCACGGACAACTCACGTGCTATAATAAAATCTGGATCCGCACGGACAACTCTCTTGCTGCACGAATAACTCACGTGCTATAATAATATCTGGATCCGCACGGACAACTCACGTGCTATAATAAGCCAATCTGGCCTACTGCGGCGTGCAGCCCGATCCCATAATTATTCTCACAATCAATCCCTCGGCCTCACTCAATCATCAATCTCTCCAGTCTCTCGGGCTCACAATATCATGAAAATGGCCCGAAAATGATGATATGATGTATCAATAAATAACAAGATAATGAGATATGATATGCAATGAAATGAATATGAATGAGTATGAATTTTCAATTTAAAACAAATAATTCATAGAAATATGACCTTTGTGCGTCCCAATAATGCTGGCACATAGCCTTAACATGATTATCAATATGATTCTCAGCTCAAATTCCTTTAACATATGACAATACAAGGAAAATGCCAAGATTCGTTTACTATAAAATTCCATGGAAACAATTATGTCACAATTTCCATAGTGCACGCCCGCACGCCCATCACCTAGCATGTGCGTCACCTCCCAACAATTCACATAATACATGTATTCAGGGTTCATACCCTCAGCTCCAAGATTAGAAGAGTTACTTACCTCGAACAAGCCAATACCAATGCTGAGCAAGCTAAGCGATGCTCCAAAGATGCCATCTCGCGCGTTCCGACCTCCGAACGGCTCAAAACTAACCAAAAACAACTCAAATCTATCTCCAAACATCCTGAATCTAGCCACAAGCAGTTCAATACAATCAATATAGGCTAAAGGAATTAATTCCACAAGAAAAATACGGAATTATAGCCAAAATACGAAATCGGCCCAAACCCGACCCCTGGGCCCATATCTTGAAATCCGACAAAAGTCACAAAATCCGAAAGCTCATTCACTCACGAGCCCAACCATACCAAATTCATCAAAGTCTGACACCAATTGGTCATTCAAATCCTCAAAACCAACTCTCCAAATCCCTAGCCTCAAATCCCCAATTTACACCTCAAAAACACTCTATCTTGGTAGGAAATCAGTGGGGAAACATAATTATTGAAGAAAAATGAAGACAAGGAACTTACCTCAAGAATCCCACTTGAAAAGCTCTCTCAAAATCTCTAAAATCCGAGCTCAAAATGATGAAATGAAGCCAAAAATCTCGTACTCCGCTGATATAGGTTCTGCCCAGTCACTTTCGCACCTGCGGAGCTTGGGCTCGTACTTGCGCGCCCGCTGGTGCAAAAAATCTAGGCGCACCTGCGAAAATGATTAATTTATGCTGCTTCCACTCCTGCGACTCATGGTCAACATCTGCGTTATCGCAGGTGCGGAGAAACCATCGCACATGCGACCCCTGCTGGTCTCCACCCTTTCCGCACATGCGCTCAACCTGCCGCACCTGCGGCAACGCATCTGCGGTCCCCTCTCCGCAGGTATGGTGACACCAGTAGCTCTCAGACTTCAGCAAGTTCTCAATTCACATTCACAGTCCGTTAACCGCCCAAAATCAACCCGAGGCCCCCCGGGACCTTAACCAAACATACCAACAAGTCTTATAATATCATACGAACTTAATCGAATCTTCAAATCACCTCCAATAACATCGAAAACACAAACTATACCCGGATTCAAGCCTAAGAAACTTCAAAATTTCCAAATTCTACAAACGACGCCAAATCCTATCAAATCACGTCCGATTGACCTCAAATTTTGCACACAAGTCACATTCAATGTAACAGACCTTCTCCAACTTTCGGAATCAGAATCCGACCCCGATATCAAAAAGTCAACTCCCGGGTCAAACTTCCCAAAAATTCAACTTTCGTCATTTCTAGCCTAATTCCACTACGGACCTCCAAAAAGTTTTTCGGACATGCTCCGAAGTCCAAAATTACCATACGGAGTTATTGGAATCATCAAAATTCAATTTCGAGGTTGTTTACACAAGTGAATATCCTATCAACTTTTCCAACTTAAGTTTCAACAATGAAATTCTTTCTTCCAATTCGATTCCGAATAATCTGAAAGTCAAACCCGATGATTCACACAAGTAAAAATATATCATACGGAGCTACCCATACCCTCAAACAACCGAGCGAAGTGTAAATACTCAAAACGACCGGTCGGGTCGTTACAGTTCTGTATTGAATTTGTTAAAAGTATTATTATTTACTCTGTAAATCCCCATTATTTACTATTTAAATTGAAGGGAAATATGATTTCTAAAATAATAAAATGAGAACCCAATTAAGTAATTATTGTTGGCTTGCCTGACAGTGGTGTCCGGCGCCATCACGGCCCTTATGGATTTTGGGTCGTGACAACATGGTATCATAGCACTAGGTTCACTTAGGTCTCACGAGTCATAAACGAGTATAGTAGAGTCTTGCAGATCGATACGGAGACGTCTGTACTTATCTTCGAGAGGTTACAAGGCTGTTAGGAGAACTTCCCTTCTTGATTCCTCATCGTGTGAATTGATTCTTTTGAGGCTTGTACCTTTATTTCTTTCCTATTCAATCTTATACGATGATAAGCACTTGTTATAGATTGGGAATCGAGGAATTGTCATGGTACTATAGAGGTTGTGCAGGATGTCTTTGCCTGCGTGTTTGATTGGGCTATTACCGTCGCCTTGCAGAAGGTCGTCATGTCATTTCAGCTCAGCATCAATGCTTCCTATGGTTTTGGGATTTGGCATTAATTGTTATGACGATTCATACATTATTATTGCACCACGTTTGTGTAATGGTAGGATGCCTCTCTATGCGTCAAGGCAATAGGACTAAGAATGTTCAGGTTGGATTGATGGAGTGAGGAGACTTGGTATTGTTGAGTGTGGTGGAATCTTCATCTGAGATGTGGTGTCATCATCCTTGATTGAATGTGTTAAGTTTATCGGTGTTATGGCCTTCTTCAAATCGCCTTTGGGGCAGAGTATTGTGAATGGTATCGGGGAAGCGGCTGTCAGATATCATAAGTGTGTTGTGGTTCAGAATCGAATCGGTAATCCTAATGTTGATGGCTCGAGAAGGATGATCTTCGAAGAGGGTTAGAGTGGTAGCGATCTATTGGTTCAAAGTGCTATAGATATGGATTTAATTTACGGCCACAACTGGGCATTTATGAGGAAGCACATGTAGGAGGTGTCTTACGGTGGTTCAACTTCTAGAAGGCCAAGTGTAAGAAAACAGGAGTCGAGTATTGCTTAAAGGAGGAGGGTTTGACCAAAGTGGGAGAGTGGCAGAGTAGTATATGGGTTTTGTAGTAGGATAGCCACACGCCTTGGGGGAAGTTAGAGCAATTTGGGAACCGTGATGGGCAGTGACTAGGACCATGGATTTTATTTAGATGCAACATTACTTCGAGTTGGGAATGCGTTGTTGGACTTTTAGCTGATGTCATTGGGGAAGGAGGAACCTTGGCGGGTCCCAGGGTTATGTAATTGTAGCTTCAAGCTGAGTGGGAGGGCCCCACCGTCTATGATTAGATTGCATAGTTGTCAACTTGTGCGGTTTCTAGTTATCGGTGTATTGGCGGGTTATCATGAATAAAGAAAGAGAACATCAGTGGTAATTTAAGCAAAGGATTTGAGGAATGTGTGCTGTAATTGGCCTTATCGATTCATGTTTAGGTTTTGGGAAGACTCAGAGTTTATGCTTCGTGGGGATGTGATGTACAAGGTAAAGGAATTTAGTCGGTTGCTTCTTAGATGGGGTGTACCTATGCTAGCAGGGCCTTGGAATTGATTATATTTGGGACCGAGTAAGAGTGGGTGACTCTCAACAACGGTCCTAGTGGATTTAAAAGTTAAAGTGTGGTACCTAAGGATTTTGAGCCAGTAGTATGGTTAAGTATTTGAGCTTTTGCAGTGGATTATGAAAGGTGGCTTAGAGTGTTCTAAATTATCATCGGTCTGCGGTGTGGCATTTGAGGAATGGGAGAAAATAACTTCGTATTCATGGAGGGATTTTCAGAATGGGTGTACCAGTTGAAGATGAGAATATGCGCATAAGGAGGGTATGAGATGGTTCGTGGGTTTTGGAGACAACGTGGTCTCGTGAAATAAGGTCACTCGGGATGAGTGCGGATTTGGGTTCATGATGTTTTGAATGGGGCTATTATGATTCCTAAGGCAAGTCCAGAGTAAATTAGAAGAAGTCAGATTCGGTTAGCTATGGTTGAATTGGCATGATGGTGGCAATGATTCCTTTAGCGTGTTGAGTTATACATGTGATTTATGGCGATACATGCGAGGTTTAACGGCCGCCGTAATTGATTTTATTTGGAAGCATTCGAGTATTATGGCATGTTATATGTAGATGGATCTCAGGAGAATTATGGTGGTTTAGACCACCACTCGAGGTTTGTATTTTCTGCGATTAAGGGAATTCAGTCACGTGTGGCAATGGTTCTCCTGAAATGAGTTAAGTGAAAAGTTTCCATATGATGAAGTGTGTACCCTATTGGTGGTTCGGGAGTTATGATGAAATTCTTGTACTCTTGTGTATTGGTATGTTAGGCGCAGTGAGCTGCATGGGAATTGGAAGTTGAGGATCAAGGTTGCAGTTGATGTCGACAAAAATGTCACGAGCTCAGATAAGCGGGGAAGAATCCAGATGTTTAGAGTAAGCTGGTATTGTCCTTAGCGTCACCTGAGATCGGTGTCCTGGGCAAGAGGCTTTGTATACTGATTTGCGGCTTCTTGATTTTGCTTTACAGCATAAGTGTGACCGGTGGTATAGATGTGCAGACTTGTTACCTGGTGCGAAGGGTCGTGGGAGTGTATCCCACGGGAAGATTGCATAAGTGTAACATGTATTCACCTGATTGATTAAAGGTTGGAACCAAGTATGGAGATTTGGTACTATCGCTAATGTGAGAATTTATGCCTGAAGGGCGCTCGGTTCATTTGGTTGTGGAATGTGGAAGTTTGTTCCAGATTTGATAGTTGTTCTTATGTGTCGTGAATAGGTCATTGTGAGTCCTTGAGAGGCTATTTATCCAAGCATGGTATGATCAGAATCGGTTTGAGGTCCGTGGATGGATCTAAATGTGAATGTGGGCTCTATATCAGGTCGGATGTGCTCATCTCGGCATAGCGTTGTTTTCGGAAGGGTCTTCGGGCCTTGATGTTATTTCTGTCGTCAGCTATTCCATGTAATCTATATTATACCAAGTGGGTTGTGAGGTAATTTGATTATTCGCACTCGTATTGAGACCCCGTATGGTTTGTGGTATTATGTGAGAAGGATGGCTCTCGAGATGCAGGTCATATATCGCACCTTAGTGGTGCTTGGGTTTTGTAGCGTGTGACGTTACCAGTCTCCCTATGATTTATATTAAGCACTTGGCGTGCTTATGGTTGATATTCGGGCATTTTGTATGTATGAGCGTTACGGCTCGATGTGTGTTTTCTTTAGATTATTATGTGTGGGTCGGGTGGCACACCGCCACGGGTATCATGGTTGGATCGGGTTGCACGCCGCAATAGTATCATGTGTGGATCGGGTTGCACGCCGCAACAATGTGTTATTGAGTACAGTTTCCCATATCTATTATTGCGTATTTTGCTTCTCATTTCCTGAGGAAGGTTCATAACATCCTTTCGGTTGTTTAATTAGTTACGTGGGTTGAGTAGTTCTTTCCAGAGTTTGTTTTTCCTTATGTATCGCCTTCGAATCTGTAGCTTGTTGGCACATTGTGGCATCATACGAGGTTTTTGGCAGTGTCTGAGGTGGCTTACTGCCTGAGCAGCTTGTACTGGGTGAGACGAGATTATTGGACCGGGGATCAGTGCGATCAGATTTATATGAAGCATATTAAAGAGTAAATATTGTTATTCAGTCCAAAATGAGGTAATGGTTCTTGTCGGGAGGACAGACTCCATAAATTGTGATTCGGCAAGTGGTTATGAGTTCTACACATCTTCTCTGTCGTGGCAGTATTGCAAGAGTTGGAACATGACTTATATGGGTCATGAGGTGTGTTGTGAGTATCGGATTCGTGGGATTTAGGCTATTGTTATCAGGGGATGTTATTATGGTCATGTGAATTATGCGGTGCATGGTGTGGATTCCGCGAAGGTATGCAAACATGTATTGGTGCATTGTGTAGTGATTAATACGGTATTCGTATGTTGGAAACAGACCTGGTAGAGGATTTCAGATGTTGGAATTTGGCTCTAAGGCTTATTTGACTAGATAAAAGGGAGGAGTTTTTCAGGTTTGCTCGAGCAAATGTGCTCAACTGGGTTACGGTAGCACGAGTAGGTGAACGAGGTGTTAAACAGCGATTTCAGACAACTCCAGAGAAGTTCTTAGCACGTTCGCGGACGAACATATATTTAAGCGGGAGAGAATGTAACGACCCGACCGATCGTTTTGAGCTCTACCGTGTCATTCAGCGGTTTGATATCCTGAGCAGCTTCACTTCAGGTATTATGACTTGTGCGTATGGTCGGAATTGAATTTCGGGAAGTTCGGAGTTAGTTTGGGAAGAAAATTTTGATTTCGGAAGCTTTAAGTTGGAAGAATTGACTAAGGTTTGATTTTTGAGTAAACGACCTTGAAATCGGGATTTGAAAGGTTCCAACAGGTTCGTATGATGATTTTGGACCTAGGCGTATGTCCGGTTTGGGTTTTGGATGACCCGTGAACGTTTCGGCTCCTATTGTGGAAGTTGGCATTTTGGAAGGATTTCATAAATTTGGGATGGAGTTCATTTCAATGCTATCGATGTCTGTTTGGGATTCTGAGTCTAGGAATAGATCCATATGGTGATTCTGGTATTGGGAACACATCCGGATGTGGATTTGGAGGTCCGTAGGTCATTTCAGGGTCATTTGGCGAAAGTTGGAAATTTGATAATTTTGAGAAGTTTGACTGGGAGTGGACTTCTAGATATTGGGTTCTGATTCTGATTCCGGAAGTTGGAGTAGGTCTGTAATGTCAATTATGACTTGTGTGCAAAATTTGAGGCCAATCGGACATGATTTGATAGGTTTCGGCATTGATTGTAAAAGTTTGGAATTTCAAAGTTCATTAAGTTTGAATTGGAGGATGATTCATAGTTTCGATGTTATTAGGCGTGATTTGAGGCCTCGACTAAGTTCGAAATGTATTTTGGAACGTGTTGGTATATTTGGTTGAGGTCCCGAGGACCTCGGGTGGATTTCGGACGGTAAACGGATCGAGTTTGGACTTGGGAAGAACAACTTAAGCTTCTAGCTTCTAGTGAAACCGCACCTTCACAGAGGTAGCCACAGGTGCGAGCTCGCAAGTGCAAGCTATGAGCCGCAGAAGCGAAAGAGTGAGGGCAAGCCAGCCACCGCAGGTGGAGAAGTTTGGGTGCACCTGCGTGACCGCAGGTGCGAGGGCAGTAGTCGCAGAAGTGGATGGGCTCGCAGAAGCGGACCCTTTTTGTCCGCAGATGCGGAGCATGGCCAGGTAAGGGAAATGCGCACCTGCGAGGGTTTTGTCGCAGGTGCAGGACCGCAGATACGGCAAAGTCACTGCAGGTGCGAAAATCGCCTGGGCAGTGAGTTATTTTTTAAAGACGGGATTTGGCCATTTTCCTCCACTTTTCATTTGGTTGGGCGATTTTTGAAGCTCTTGGAAGGGAGATTTTCGTCATCTATGTCAAGGTAAGTGATTCCCACCTATTGCAAGTTAAATACTTGGATTATATATGGATTTAGACTTGAAAATTTGTAGAAATTTAGGATTTTAGTAGAAAACCTAGAAATGGATATTTTTGGATTTTGACCATAGATTTGGGCATGAAATTGAGAATAAATTATATATTTGAGCTCGTAATGCTATGGGTAGTGTTTATCTTCGAACATTTTCGGAATCCGGGCGCGTGGGCCCGAGGTGATTTTTATCGACTTTTCGAGCGGAGTTGAAAATTGTTATAAATTGATTAATTATGAATATTAGAGTATATTTTGATTGGGTTGCATCTTATTTGACTAGTTTTGGATCGGCGGGCATCGGTTTGAGGTGTTAGAGGGGATTTGGAGCCGGTTATAAAATTTCGGAGCGAGGTAAGTCTCTTGTCTAACTCTGTGAGTGGGAAATTACCCCTAGGAGTTGTATATGGATGTGTGCTACTTGTTGTGGGGGCTACATACGTGCGAGGTGACGAGAGCCTGTACGTAGATACATTCATGTTATTGTCCCGGTAGGATTAGGTTCACATCATGCTATAGCTGTATTATTTGAGCTGTCTCTCATATTAAATTCCTCCGTTTTACATTACTACTTGAGACTAGACTTGTTATTGTAGAGACTTCACGAGTTCACATTTAGTCACCAAACAACTTTACTCCTCATACGGCATGTTTCTGTGATATATTTATATACTTCATTGAAAGGTTTTTGTTAAATAAATTACAACTCACACGTTTATTCGTGAGTGGGGTCAAGGACCCGTCAAAGCTTCTTACTCTTATGGGATCGGGTCGTTCGCCTCGGCAAGAATTTGTATTTCACTTCTTATGGGATTGGGTCGTACACCTCGGCAGGGTTTATGTACCACACTCTCATGGGAGCGAGCCGTTCTCCTCGGCAGGTTAAATAGATGCATCTATGGTTCGCGTCGTTCGACCCTCGGCAGTGCACAGTTTTATTATTATGTTGGATCGGGCTATACGCCTCGGCATTTTCTATATCATATCCTCATGGAATCGTGCGTAATATTTAGCAAGAAACTAGAGTATCTGTAAGTTTTCCCGATTTGGGTTATAAAAATCTATCTGATGAGATCCACTATATTCGTATATATGCTCCGGTTAAGGAGGAAAAATTCCAAATGGAGAGCTCGAGTTCCTCGTAAAGAGGGGTATTCGTACCATATAATTTATACTTGTTTATCTCATTGATTTATGCTACTTCATATTTACTTACCTCTTTACTGTACATGATATTATTGGACCACTAGTAAGTGTCGATGTCGACCCCTCGTCACTATTTCTCTGAGGTTAGGCTAGATACTTACTGGGTACACGTTGCTTACGTACTCATACTACACTTGCTGCATATTTTTGTGCAGGTACATATGTGACTAGTGACCTTGTGAGAGCAGAGACGTGTATGTATACGGGGACTTACGTAAGCTACATTCCACATTACGACCCGTAGCCGGCAGAGTCTCCTTCAGAGTATTTACTTTTTCCTGTCCAATTTATATTCCGGACAGCTGCTGTATTTTATTTTTTATTCCTAGTTAATTATCATGCACTTGTGACATCGGGTTATTATGGGTTGTTCTGTATTGAATTTGTTAAAAGTATTATTATTTACTCTGTAAATCCCCATTCTTTACTATTTAAATTGAAGGGAAATATGATTTAAAAAATAATAAAATGAGAACCCAATTAAGTAATTATTGTTGGCTTGCTTGACAGTGGTGTCTGGCGCCATCACGACCCTTATGGATTTTGGGTCATGACAAGTTAATCGATTGTAACATTCTGTACAAATGTCCAAATTATAAATGGTTTATCTTTCTGAAAACTAGAATCAAAGAGATACAACTTTTATTTTTTGATAATTGTAAGATTCCTTATAGATTGCGAGATATAAGCTTTCAAAGTCAGCCTTGTGCATCAGAAATTTCTGGCGATGCACACTGCTAGGCAAACAAAAACTGCATTACCAGCCTTTAGTCAATCAATCATAACTTTCTGTACAAATATCCAAATAATGAATGGTTTATCGTTCAGGAAACTAGAATCAAAGGTCTACAACTTTTATGTTTTGATAATTTCCACATTACTTATAGATTACGAGATATAAGCTTTCAAAATCAGCTCTGCACATCCGAAATTTCGCACTCTGCTGTCAAAAACCAGCGGTTAAAAATAACCTAAAAATGGTCTGAAACCACTTCAAAACTCACCTGAGTCTCTCGAGATCCCTTCCTAATACACCAACAAGTCTCAAAATATATTATGGACCCTCGAGGTCTCAAATCACACATAACAACAGCGAAACTACAAACCGCGTGTCAATTCGGACTTATGAGTTTATAGAATTTCCAATTCTATAACTCGCGTCGAAACATGCCAAATCAATTCGGAATGAACTCAAATTTTGCATGTAAGTCATAAATGATATAATGGAGCTGTTCTAATTTTTAGAATCAAATTCTGACCCCAATATCAATAAAGTCAACTCCCGGTCAAACTTTTCAAAAAATCTTCTACTTTCCAACTTTCGCCAAAATGCGCCGAATTATCCTACAGACTTCCAAATCCAAATCCAAACATGCTCCTAAGTCCGAAATCACCATACAAAGCTATTGGAATCATCAAAATTCTATTTCGGGGACGTTTGCTCAAAAGTCAAATCTTCGGTCAAACTTTAGAAATTCAAGCTTTATAAAATCAAACCTTTTATGTTTTTCAAAAACTAACGGAAAACGTGCCTACGTACCTCGGAATAATTTTAAATTTTGTACATAAGTCATAAATATTGTTACAAAGTTGATCAAACTCTCAGAATCTAAATCGGGACCCGGTATCAACAAAAACCCAATTATGACCAAATTTAGGAATTCTTAAACCTTTAAATTTTTAGTTTCTGTTAAATGCCAATAATTTGAGTTAGGGACCTTCGAATTCGATTCTGGGCATACGTTCAAGTCTCAAATCATGATACGGACCTACCGAAACTTTCAAAATACTGATCCGGGTCTTTTGGCTCAAAACGTTGACCGAAGTCAACTTAGTTGAGTTTTAAAACTCTATTTCATATTTTAATCAATTTTTCATATAAAAACTTTCCGAAAAAATTTACGGATTATGCACGCAAGTCGAGGAATGTTGAATAGTGCTTTTCAAGATCTCAGAACACATAAATGAATATTTAAAATTAAAGATGACATATTGAGTCATCACATGAATGCTCGAAATATCAAAGGTGAATATGGACCTATTCACTTGTCATTTATACCACATAAGATGCATCTATGAGATGGTTACATATGCGATTATTATTAACTCACAACCTGGTGTTTGCGAGGCAACTTGCTCAATAATTTAGTTTAGACCATAACTTCCTGATTTTCTATTCAAGACAGTTCATCTTGATACGTTGGTTTACATCACAGTTGGCTTAACAAAATAATTTATTGAGTGCCTCCACTTAATATCTAAACTATTTCTTATGAGAACAAAGTTATCTATATCAGTTTGATATAGGTTATATACGAAAGCATATTACATTCTCCCCTTACAAGTGATTCATGGTCAGGAACTAAATAATTTCATCTTATTATTATTGATATACGGTGTATATTTTGATTAATACCATAATTCAAAAGGATGGATTTTCAAAGTTGAGGAAGCAAGTTAGTTTTTCTAATATGAGGGGGAGACAGGATAAACAGTTGAGAAAAAGTTCTGTGGAATGAATTATCATTTGTACATATTGATCCTCGAATAAGATAATATAAACTTGAAGTTCATAAAAAGATAATTCATTTGTAATATATTGCAAAGCATGCCAGACGCATTTGCTGACCAAAAGAAAGTAATTATATTCTCACTGCAAATGCTCTTATTAGAATAAGTCCTAGAAGGACAAAGTATATGGTACGCTTAAAGTGTATAGATAAATCGGTTTCAAATAAAATTCTTGATAAAGAATATGAGCAAATGATCAAAATGTTCATAATAAGGAGGCAAGAGATCTAGATGATCACATGACATAACACTTCATAAAATCTCAGGAGAGCTTCTGGTACCTGAAAATATGAATGAAGAGATTTCTATATTATGTCTTTATGAAAAAAATATTGGAACCGATATAAAATGTTTGTCGACGACATCCATGATAGCGCTAAGTATAGATGGGGATCTTAAGTCTGTCGAATACAGACACAAAAATATTGCCAAATGAAAGAGACACAATTCGAATAGAATTTGGTTTCATATGAAAAACATATCATTTTGGACATGTAGTTCAAACACTTGAAAGTATAAAATCAATGGTGTGTGCAATCACTTTTATCTATCTTATATGTCTGGCATGACATGAAAACTTGATATACATCTAAAGTCTATTTATATGGCTTATATGACTTAACTTATATGACAATCTCTGAACGCATATCGCTTAAAGCAAATGCAATTCTTGATCCTGAAGTATTATATCCTAAGTGCAATTTATGCACATATGTATCTTGTTATAACTATAAGCATGATAATGTGATAGCGAGAATTTTTTCCTCTATGGAGATATTGAAAAGTCCATTCCATAGGATTTTATGAAGACATTACATATCTATCAATAATGACGATTTCAAGGTGCAACATATTCATTCAAGTTAATATGGTTGATTTGTTATCAAATCTCTACCAACGATCTTTTAAAGATAGTATACAAGAGTGGAATGTGAAGGTTTAAAGATGTGAATTCATAATACGCGTTGTACTCTTTTTCCCTTATAATGTTTTGTCTCACTCGGTTTTCCTTGCAAGGTTTTTAACGAGACAACCAAAAAGCGTATTTCTAAATATGTGTACTTTTTTTCCTTCTCTAGAATTTTTTTCCACTAAATTTTATTTTAGTTAAGGTTTTAACGAAGCACATTATTTGTTGAATAGACATTCAATGGGGAGTGTTATAAAATATAAATAGAATTGTATTTAATGTGAATGTCTATATTTTAGAGAGGTCTTAGAGTTTGTTACTTGGTGGCTAAGCCACTTTTTTCCTAAAAATAGAGAGGTTCTATTCCATTGTAATTGATCCCAATTTAATAATAACTCTCTCTCTCCCTACTTTGCAATACTCTTCTTTTTCTTTGATTGTTTTATAACAGTTTGAGTTAATTAATTGTTTAAGCAACTGTTGGGTTTCGTATATGTAAATTAGAATGAAATAGATTTGAACAAAGTAAAAATGTAAGCATATCCATATGACCAATGCTAAAGTACTTTTGGGGATTGCTTCGGATCATATTAACTATTAAGCTATACTAATAGTCAGTGAAAGTAGAAAGTCAGAGTTATATACTTTTGTGTACTAAATTCTCACAACTAAAAATTGCATGATTTGCTTTTTTAGTTTATATGATTTTTTATCGCTTTTAAGACAATAAGACATTATATAGTTACGTATAAATCTTTCATACTCGGGCAATGTAAGATCTAAAGGAGGGAAAAGGAAGTCAAGATCTTTATGTTATGCATATGCTGATAAGGACGTTAATCTCATTGTGCTGGATAATTCTCACAGCGAACAAAATATAAATGTGGTTGTTATGTTCGCATACAAAACCATGTTGTAATTGTGTATGATTTGCTTGCAGTTTTTATTGTAGTAGTTGTGTTGTATTTTCTTCATGTTATTCGTATATATTTAATTCCCTGCAATGTCAGTTATTTTGTTTAGAGTCTGGATGGGTTTCTAAGATAAATATGTAAAGAGAAATAAATATCATTTAGAAAATAATTTTAGTAGATATTTCCTATCAATTTGTTAACTGTGGAGATATTGACATTTCGGAGGGCGCATAAAGATCAACAAATAGATAAATGAGAGATAAATGGGTAGGCTATAATCCAATTATCACCCATTGGAGTTTGCTCTACTTGTGTCTATCTCTATCACACTAATTATCTTGCAACTGTCCTTAATAAGTTTGAAAATGCAAATGGTTTTCTAAATAACGAACTACTTAATTATCTATTTAATTAATTTACATTCATATTTAGCCTAAGATTAATTACTTAAGTCCAAAAGGTAAACCGTTTTGATACGAACTTTCAAAAATGCCTAACATCCTCCATTTAGAATTAATTGACCCTTACTTAGAATCTCATATGTTAACTAAACCTTAATTGGAGTTAACTTTATACAATATTTTATTTGATTTAGGTGTATTAATAAGCTTACGGTCGCCAAACATATTTGTAAGCACCTAATTTTTTATTATATTTGAATTTTTATCACCTTCTACTATGTAAATATTTTTAGAAATTTAATATATATATATTTTTAGCTTTGTTACAATTTTTTTATATAGGGTAAAAATTAATAATAATTTAAAAGTTCAATTATTAATATTAGTATTATTTTTATTTTTATTTTTATCTTTATTTTTAAATAAAATGAATTATAAAAAAGAAAATAAATAAAAAATTATTTTTTTATTTTTATTTTTTAAAAAAATTGCGGATGGGAATTAAAAAAATAGTAAAAGTAGAAATATAAAATTAAAAAGTAAAAGTAAAAGTAGGTAAAAATTGTTTAATAAACAAAAAAAATGGAAAATTAAAAAAAATAAAGTAAAAGAATGTGAAAATTTTAAAAAATAAAAAGTAAAATAAAGTTGGAATTAAATTATAAAAGTAAGGGTATCTGATTTTTTTTTTAATAAAAGTAAAAGTAAGTAGAAATTTAAAAAAAGAAAAGTAAAATAAGTGGAAAATAAAAATATAAAAAAAAGTATAAAAGTGGGAATTTAAATATAATAAAATTTTAAAAAGTAAGAAATTAAAAAATAAAAGTAAAGAAAAGTGGACAATTATTTTTCATTTTTTTAAAAAAAAATGAGAAGTGTGAATTCTTTTTAATTAAAAAATTTAAAAAAAAATCTGAAAAAATTTCGAAATATTTTCTATAAATAGAAGAGAAATGTGAGGAGAAAAGGGAGAGAATAAAAAAAAATAGAGGAGAGAAAAAAAATAGGGAGGAAGGAATTGAGAGAAATTTATTTTCTTCTTCTAGGATAAGGAAATTTCTACTCGTGTCATTCTTTCTTCGTCTTTCTTTCGAAAAATCCAGCAAAATCAACCCCCTAAAAAATAGCTTTAAACCCAGCAAAAACAAGCCACTAAATCACCGGTTTTGCAAGGTCGATCGGGGTTGCAAGTCGCGATTTTTTGTTCGAGATTTCGTGGCTGGTGAAAGCTCCAGTCAACACTCGTCGAATTGTTTAGCGCTCTTGTAATTTCAACTCTGTTAATTTATATCAAAGGTCCGTTATTTTCCTTTCTCCACTGATTATAATTGTCCATTTACCTTCTTGTCTATTGGTGTGATTATTGGGTAGCATGAAGTAATAGTTCACTCTATTGATATTTGGATCATTTGAATCTGATTGTTTCCTTGTTCATATGTTTATTGGACCATGATGTTAATTTTAGAGTTGCAAAGTTTTATTTTGAGTTGATTTAACCGGATAAAGGGTCTATTGAATCACTGTAATCTAGCTTGTTTACTAATTTTGTTCATGAGATTATGGTGTCATTAGTTTTGTTTAAGAAATATACAGAATATGGGATAATGTGATGGATAATTTGCTTGGGCCACGATTTGTTTCCAAGGAAATTGGTTTTTGGGTTGTTGGAGAAGAAAAGATTTTGGGCCAAAAGATTTAGTCTCATCATGCCCAAAGTAATAAATAACATAGATGGCCCATCTTTCTCTAAACTAGCTCACTTTTCTATAAATAATAAATTCAATTCTTCCACAAATAATTACATACCTCATGACCTTACAATAATCTCAAAATTAGTAATTGAATAGCATTCGAACATCGTAGCTTGTTTTAGGCGCGATTAATAATAAATCATCGTGATTGTGGGTACGGTTCTCGTGGCATGGTCACGATACGTAATCCCCAATTCGAGTGTGCGTTTCATGTGACTCGACCACAACTTCAAATAATAATAAATAAAATTAAACACGTTGTATATTGCGGGTGTGTTTCACGTGACGCGATTTGCGATGTGTATAAACAACGAGTGTACGACAACGTAACTCGTCTCATATTAATTCCATAAAAGTTTAAAATGCAGTAATATAATAAAATCGGCAAAAGGAATAAAAATGCACATATAGGTTTAAAACATATATTAAATCAGATAAGTAGGCCAATTATTAATAGTTGAGCGACCGTGCTAAAACCACGGAACTCGGGAGTGCCTCACACCTTCTCTCGGGTTAACAGAATTCCTTACCCGGTCTTCTGTGTTCGCAGACCATAAATAAGAGTCAATTTTCCTCGATTTGGGATTCTAAAATAAATCGGTGACTTGGGACACCATAAATTATTCCAAGTGGCGACTCTGAATAAATAAATAATCCAATTTTGAACAATGTCACATAAATTGAAAAAACTCTCTATCTTCTATCCCCTCGGGAAAAAGGAGGTGTGACAATATTAAAAGATCTTTAAATTTATTTTATAAAAAACATAAAATAATGAGATAAAAAAATACAGAACTTTGATCTAGTGGTAAGAGCTTAACGTGTGATATATAGGTTTTTGTACATCACAATTTCAAACTTTGCCATAGTCAAAAGCATAATATTTAAGTGGAGAAAAGTATAGGGGCGAGCTTATTAACCTCCGAGTTTTAAACCTTGTGCCACTTGCCCTGAGAATTTCTCGGTTAGAAAAATGAGACACAAAAAACTTGTTTTCTTATATATGAATCAAACATGGCAAAACGAAATAGCTAATTCAGAGATATCGAGTCAAAATTAGAAAATAAAATCGTCAAAAACGAGGGTACATAGACAAGGAAAAATTAAAATTGAAGAGGAAGATAAATTTATCATTTAAAATTTTTTATTAATGATAATTACATAAATTATATGTTATATATTGTAATATACTTAAAAAATTTGGGGGGGAAGGCAATGGCTTAAATTGCCCTACCCTTCAGCCGCCCCACGAGTACGTTTAAATATTTAATCAAATATTATGAAATTGTAGATATTTATTAATGTGAAATATCTTGTAATAAGTATTTTAAAATAATATCATAAAATATTAGTTAGATACATGTTACACAGTAAGTAAATTATATGCGTGTAGATATTTAATAAGTCAATTAGTAAACTGATACAGAAGCAGTGCGAGATAGTAATAAACAAAGAAACACAGGAAAGTAAGTAATATCCAAAAAAGCAAATCCACATAAAACAGTTAAAGACATGAAGCAAAACGTCAATTCCTGTAAAAATTCCTATTGCTGTTTTTACTCCTATTCTCTAGGGAAAACAAAAAGTGGAGACAATCCGCTCAACTGGAAATCACGACAAAATCATTTCTTCTTCAGCTCTTTGACAAAGGGCTCCAGCAACGAGAGAAAGTCTTTCCTGCCATAATTATAGATGTTAGCACTTAATAATAAGAGATGATAGCCAAGTACTTTTGCCAGTCTTACCTGCCCTTAAGGTTAGATCCGATATTGAACCAATGACGGATCGTACCTTTGGCGAGGACATTTTCACTATAGAGACACCTTACAATTATAGGAAATACACCCTCGCGTTCATCATCAAAACACCGGTCTTGTACTTTGTACATGAGTTTCCTTTTAAGCTTTTTTGTAGTGCATACCATAATCAGCACATCCTTCCATGTTTTCACCTGCAAAGTGAGAAAAAGGAAAGAAGCGGAAAAAAAGGAAAAAGAAAAAGTTATAAGCAATTGAACTCAAAAACTACAAAAGCGTAGAAGTAACTAACATAACAAAAGTGTAGAAGTAACTAAACTTGAACTCAAAAAGTGAGGGAAATCAATACTTGGCAATGGGCAAAAGCCACACATTCTCGTGGATCCGCAGGCCACTGAACAGCATGAATGATATCATCCCATAAAAATGCGACAACCTTCTCATCTTTCCAGTTAGAATCTTTGAAATGTTGCTTCAAAGTTCTTATCAATTCAGAAGCATTTTCTTTTGCTGTTAAAGCAGCTTTAATCTCCTCTACCTTCTCCCTAATTATGTTTGTCCAATCGTACTGCAAAGGCTCGGTCTCACTGAAATGGTCATAGTTTAGTTTGCTGACCGGATCAAATTGAAGTATCTTAATTCTTAATTGTATTTCATGAGTTCAAGTTTGATAAGTAATGCAATAAGCAAAATAAGATAGCGATCAGTAAGTAATGCACCTAATCTGGATAACTGAACAGATAGAGAGCTTAAGGGTTCAAGTTAATGGAAAATGAAACTGGAGACTAATTAGATCTCGACAGATTTTTCTGCGTGAAAGCCACTTAGTGAACGCCATTTTCGGTCAATATCCAAATGAAGATGTCAAAATGCTTTATATGTAAATCATCAGCTTTAAATAGTATGTAGCAGTATCATTTAATAGAATTTAGAAATACTGCACGTGTTCAAGAAAAGAGATTCTCAAAGAAGAAGAATACCAGAAAGATGAAACAATCAGTAGTAAGAAAACACAGAATCTTGCGAGGAAATTTTAAATGCAAAAGATAAAAGTATTTGAAACCGTCACAGCAGTGAGATAGACTTATCAGGATAGGAAACAAGGTAGATTGCAGACCTTCGTGATAGTAAAGTTGTTCAGAAAATTCTAGTTACCTATTTTTCTCTTGAAGCTAAATATATGTTACTTAGAAAATGCTAAGGATCTGTTAAGGTTCACTTTGTTTTTGTCGAATGGTTTACTAGAAGAGGAGCAGATAAGGCTCATAAGACAAAAGTGATCTGTAAAAGGAGCCGCACAACTCAAGTTACAGAGTAATTAAGGAGGAAAAGGCAAGGAAGCTAAAACAAAAATGAACAATCTACAATGAATGAATTGAAAAAAGAAGAAATGTTAATTTCATTGATGAATTGAAAAAAGGAGATGATGAAGGTCTTTCAAATGATAACTGTCTTAACTTCCCTAACGGGGAAATTAAATTAGGTTGGCCTAGAAATGAGGTTTTATTTGTCAGAAAAATTACGCAAAGTAAATTCTGAAAAATTTCACACTGAAACTGTAAAGTCATGAGCGTTCTTGTGAATCATAAGGAGCTGCTGCAGAAAGATGCACCTCACAACAACAAGATCAAATATGTCGTTTGTTGTGACTTGTGAGATTGTTGTCAAGGTATACACATTGTACAAGAGAGATGCATATGAATGCTGCGTGTAGGGAAATGATAGATGTCAAAGGGACTTGAGTTATCGTGTAAGGTTCAAGGAGGGTCAAAATTTGAAGCGTCGTGGTTATAATAGACATTGATTGGACCGTGGCCTGGTATGACATGAAAAGTACATCAGAGAGTCTTGTGCTGAGGATGTTTTCCTAGGTTTTCCAGGAAACGAGAGAGACTGTTGCAAAGTCAACTGTGGAGTCAGAGCTCATTGTTTCCACACAATCAGTAAAACAAGCCTAATGGCTACACAAACTCATGCTTAATCTGCACATTGTGCAAAACAAAAGAAATGAGGTGTTTATGGACAACCAAAAAAGGGAATACAAATGAGATAAAAAAGGCCATCATTTGGGCAAACAACTATCTTCACCACACCACAATCTTCTTGAAACAATTGATGTATAGTGTGCACTAATCGTGGCTTCAAAGCCAATAAAGATCCAAATATGTAGAAACTGGAAGGAAAATTAAACCCCAACCAAGCAATACATCATATTCTATAATTAATAAAAGGAAGTTGTTTAATTCTCTAAACAAAGCAATATATCATCAGACGAACATCAGTTTGAGGTATGATTTGTAGGTAATCTTTGCTATAATTCAGACAGAATCAGAGGGCGAGGCTTCGCGCCTTAGTTCGCCGTCGAAAATGGTGAAATTGGGGCGGGGAGCAGATGATGACAATAAAATAAAAAATACCAATCTTTTCAAGTTATTGGTACTCACTTGGAATGTTCAGAGAGAGTCGGCTTTGCAAGAGCTTCCATGTTTATCGGTGTTGCAACATGCCTATGACGGGTCTGATATTTCTCCAATTCCCGGAAACGACCATTATCAAGTTCGTACAATATGCCAGAGGTCAAATCCCCAAAACCCTTGATATCTCTTTTCATTGCCTCGGCATGAGCTAGTTTTACGGACTTCCCCAGAACAAATTTAACTTTTTTTGTGGGCACAAACTCGTGGATCCAGATTATTGCATCTGTGTCCAATTGAGATAAAAAATATTGTCTGCCAGACAGACTACCCACGAACACCTTGATAATTTCTTCTTGATTTTTAAGTTTCCTCACCGATGCATTGTAGACTGACTCTAACTCGGGGAGCATCTCCGCTTTCTCCGCGCATTCATTTCTCTTTTTGGAAATTTGCTCCCCCAAATAGAGTTCAGAATTTTCCAACTCAGACACTTCCTTCTCAAGTGAGAGGAGACTGTGTTTCACTTTGTACAATTGGACCTCTTTATTCAGTGATTCGTCTCTTAACTTTTTATATTCCTTCACTCCCAATCTAATGTTATCCCAGGCAGACGACATCCTGCACATGAGAAACAGAGCAAAAGATTTATCTCAACCAAGTAAACAAATAAATCAATAGAACATTCACAGTAGTTAATGTAGTACGCATATTCCAAATATCTAATTCATGTTTTCCAATTTCATATGAGTATCTCAAATTTTGGGATAAAATTCAAACTCAAAGAAAGAAATCAATACGGCAGGAGTACAAAAATTCATCTCAACCAAGTAAATGAATAAATCAACACAACATTCACAAGAGTTAATTAAACTGGGTGAAAAAGAAGGAAGAGTAAGCAAAGCAGAAATGGACCTTAAGTGCAATACTCCTTTCTAATCTGGAAAGCAGCCGTTGACCCAGAACTTTGAACAAAAACTAGAGCAATAGGAACCGGAGCGACGAACGGGATACTCGTCACTGAAAGAGAAAACCTCAACACGAACAAAAGTAACCGCTGAACTACTCAATCGTTTCCCCTGTTGTGGTTGGCTTATGAACGATTGCAGTGAAAATGGGTTATTAATCCTGAGTCGAGTTGATGCTCACTACATGTTTGCTTCTACTCTTGTCTGTTTTATGGAAGAAAGTGGTTCACGTATGGTGGTTTTCTAGCGGTGTTTCTGCTTTGGGTCACTGGTTTTAGATGGAATTTTGCCCTGAAGCTGGTAAACGAGACTGGCTACTGGTGGAGTTTACATGACTGTTTGAAGGTGGTTTTCAGCTGGTTTTATGGAGGTGGATTTTGGAGCTCTGTTTATGGGCCATTTTGGGGTTGATTTTCACATGGTGTAAATAATGGAGATGTGCTGATGGTTTTATGGAATTTGGAAATTTTTTCGTGAAGAAGATGTTGTGTGTAGTACTGTGTGATTATGAAATGTGAAGTAGGGAGCAAGAAAAGTATAATAGAGAATATTTTTCTTCTCTGCAGAGATCTGCGTAGTGTAACGAATTTTGTTGGGTCCGCAAACAAAAAGAAAAGGAAGAAAATGAAAAAGAAACAAAAAAACATTGCCAAACAGAGCATGAACAAGTTTTGGGAGATAAACTTGAAACTTCTCTGTATTGACGAAAATGAATACCAGCTGAAATTCAAAGAGGAATAACCAAGGGCGTTTGGATAAATGTCAATTAGTTTTCTCTTATGTGGGTCAAAATACCACACGCTAGCCGGGTAATTAAAAAATAGTCCGCGTTTGTAAAATGAAACTGTATTATCCTTAGTAATCAAGTTTTAACTTAATTACATAAGCATATATAATTTATTAATTATATATAAATTAATATCCATTTATATTATGAATTGAATAGGAATCGATTGTTTCCCCATCCCTGCGCAATCTCTCTCTCTTTCTCTCTCCATCTCTCTCTTTCTCTCCTTCTGGTTTTTACCTAATTTTTCTCTACTTTTTTATACTTTCTTTTTTCTAGAAAATTCATCAATGAATTTTAATTATTTAAATATAAAATTTTAACTTAGTAATTTTCTTTCGTGTTTCACAATTGGTATTCGAATTGAAATTATCAATCAATAAATTTTGAAGGTATTTGACTCTCCACCATTGACAACCATTAAAAAGTTTCGAATCTTTGAATTTGAATTTGAATTTTTAAAAACTATTATTTGTTTGGATCGGGTATTGTTGCAAACAATTGAGAATATTCTTTGAAGTTTATATCTCAATTTTAAGATTAGACTTGAGTATGGATGAATTTCATATTGAAACTCGAAGAAGGAGAAGAAGAAAAACACATGACATATAATAGTTACGAAATTGTATTAAAGTTGTATGTAGATTGTATTTAAATTGTATTCTATTTTAGTTATATGTTTTTTTAATTGGATGTTGTATGAAAATTAAAAAATAGTTGTATAATGTATGAATCGTTGTATGAAATTTATATTAAGTTATAAATACGTATCTTTTTACATAAAGTTGTTGATATGTATCAAAATTGTATTAAGAGATGAAGTTTTGATTGAAATTTCACAAAGGAAGAAGAACACACCACATACAAAATATATACAAATCATATACAAAATACATACAAAAGACATATTGTATAAAATTTATATGAAAATTATATTTAAGTTGTATGATGTTGTAGATGTATTTAACTAGGTAAAACTGATATATGAAAGTTGTAGATAAGTTGTAAATAAATTGTATACTATATAATTCGTTGTATGAAATTTATTTTTAGTACGTATGTTGTTGTAGATATATCAAATTTATACGACATTTATTTTTTAATTTGTATGTTGTTGTATGATACATTATTCTTTTTTATTCGATTTGTTAAAGAAAGAAAAGTAAAGAATGAATTTCAAATTGACTCGGGTGCACTGATTCATGACGTACATGTTTCAGCCCTCAAAGTTAGTTGACTATAGACTTCAAATCTGATCGAACTGAAAACTGTTCGTGGAAAGTAAAGTCTGCAACAAAATAAAAGCGACTTCCCCTCTTAATGTATGCAGTTTGCTTAATTTCTATTTATTCCCCTACTAATTTTGCTTGATTTACTTATAAATTTCTATGCTTGGGATGATGGATACTGTCATGAACCTTGGACTCAATGATGAAGTCGTTACTTGTTTGGCTGCCAAAAGTGGAGAGAGATTCGCTTATGCTTTGTACAGACGACTTCTTGAAAATATTTGGAGATGTGGTAAATATTCTCATCAATGTCTTTACCTGTTCTAATTCCTCAAATTCTTGTATCCATTTCTTTCTTTTTACAATTTTTCCTACATTTCTTGAAAGGGAAACAGAATGTTGGTCAAAATCTATTAGTAGATATTATCTCATATGGTTCTCGCGGTCCTCTGTTTGATTGAATCTGGAAAGGAAAATATTTGTTGAAAGAGTGGAGAGAAAATAGGAAAAGGATATAACTAAATTTTCTAATTTAAGACACTAATAATGGATTGTATATAATTTATAAGTAATTCTTGTTTAGGGCGGATAATATATAAAATTAGAACAATTTTGGCAAAAAAGTTTCAAATATTGTATATGAAAGAAAAAATTCCTTGAAAAATAATCACCATTTTGCTGCAATACGGAAAGTTCTAGCATAATATACTTGGAGATTGGAGTACCTGTATATGGATTTTCAGCATATTATGTTGGAACTCTAGCACATTATGGAATTCCATCATAATATACTGGAGATTTGGAGCACCTGTGTATGGATTTCCAGCATATTATATTGGAACTCCAGCACATTATAGAATTCCAGCATGTTATGCTAGAAGTTCACATGTAAAAAATTCGAAATATTTTCGGATTTTGAACATTATTTTTGTTCAAATTTATCTTTTACATGAAAAGTGATTAAATTTCGATTACTTTTAAAATTGTGGCTATTTTTCAATTACCACTTGTAAATCTGGTTATTTTTTAATTTTTTCCCTTATGTGAAGATTGAAATGTCATCCATTTACTGGTGCTGTTATTTTCTCCTTTGGACACTAAACCTTTTCTCTCTCTTCGGAATTAATCACATAATAATTACTCCCTCCGGTCACTTTTACTTGGTATATATACTAAAAATAGATGTTCACTTTTACTTGATATTTTACGCATATCAAGAGAAGACATTAATTTTTTTTCTGTTTTACCCACAGTATTTATTATCATTTCAAATTATTTTCTCAAATCCAATAAAATATGCATCAATTAATATGGGTAACATGGTAAATTATGCACTTCATTTATTATTTCTTAAGGTCCGTGAAAAGTCAAAAGGTGCCAAATAAAAGTGACCTGAGAGTTTAATTTTTCTGCACTTAACAACGCAATAGGTCCCCCCCCCCCCCCCCCCCCCCCCCCCCCGGTCAAAGTAAATTAACCTATAATAGCGTATAACTATTCATAAAAAAGTCTGATATAATAATGCCTTCCGTTTGCATTTGGGTACAAAATTACTTTTGCCCCTCCCCCACTAACATACTCCACATCAAGGATAATTTTGTACCCAAATACAAATGGAGGGCATAATAGTTCTATTTTCAATAGCTCAGGAACATATCTGACCATTTTTCGTATAAAATAAATGGAGGGCATAATTGCTCTATTTTCAATAGTTCATGGGCATATTTGACCATTTTCCGTATAAAATAATACTTTTTTGCTGAGTTAAAAAGGTCCAAATATGCCCCTAAACTATTAAAAATAGAGCAATTACGCCATCCGTTTGTATTTGGGTACAAAAGGAGGGCACAATTTTGTACCCAAATACCCACATAAGAGAAATGTAAAAGTGAAATTTGTGATAGTAACTTATGGATGTATTGATATGTGGTTGCAAATTAAAATAGGAAGACGAAACGAAAAACATTTCACCATTAATTACTTGGTACTCTAATAATAAGATTTTGCATTAAGAATTGATATTACAATGTAAAGGGTCATTTTATTACGGATACATCAATGATGAACAATGGCATTGTATCCTTTGAGCAGATCCGGATTCGAGTCCCTCTAATGGGGTATTGTTTGGTTATCTTACATGCTAGGACTTAGGAGTTCTAAGAATATAAAAATCAAATCACATGAATTTGATCCAGTAAAAAAATAATAAGTAAAAAAAGTGAAGCAGGAGGTTGTGATCAGCTGGCCGGAGGGATTTTCCGGTGAGATTTCTCATCATCATAGAAATTACTATGTAAAAGATATGGCAAGACATTCCTTTCCCGCTTTTTTTTTTTTTAGAAAGAAGACTTTTTCTCCGACGTGGATTTTCAACTCAGCAAAAAAGTGTTATTTTATACGAAAAAAGGTTAAATATGCCCCTGAACTATTGAATATAGAGCAATTATGCCCTCCATTTGTATTTGGGTACAAAAATTTCCTTGTGTGGAGTCTCTTAGTGGGGAGAGGCAAAAGTGAACCACTTTATTAACGGCAAGGGCAGTTTTGCACCCAAATACAAACGGAGGGCATAATTGCTCTGTTTTTAATAGTTCATGGGCATATTTAAACTTTTTCCGTATAATAAACGGACAGTGCGAATTAAAAATGGGTTTTCTCTCATGTACAAGAGTAGATTATTTTTTCTCCTACGCAGAAGATTTATCATAGGATCATAGGCCGGACAAGAAAGTTCCGTTAACTTTTTGATAATTTTTCATCAGTCTAGCCATTTCTTTGCATGAGTTCATCTTTGTCTATCATAAGGCTGGCAAGTGGGCCGGTCCAGGCCCGGGACCGGCCCGGGACCGCGGGCCAAACGGG
>AWOL01S0050718.1:0-18463 GCA_000715115.1 Nicotiana otophora
TGTATATATATATATATAATTGAGGGATTGGAGAAGGTGGATTGGCATCTCTAATTGGCCAAGGAACATAATTATCTGTTTTCTCCATTTTTTAACATTTTCCTCGCTCATTCTTTTCATTTTCAATTTCTGCTAACAATCCAAAAGACATGTCTCTTTGGAGACATCCGATAAATAAACCTAAAATTCATCACAATATCTCAAAAATTAAAAGCTAAATCTATATTTATCTATATTATTATAAAAGTGAGAATCTCAAAAGTTAAAAGTTAAAAGTTAAATTACTAAAATAACCTTAAATAACTTTATTATCCTATTTAAAAAATGAATCAAAAAGAGAAAGAAATTAATATTTTTAAAGTCTCTTTAGAAAAAGTTGTGTTCTTTTATTTGGGTCTAATAGCGTTAACAATAAGTGCTTGCCTTTTACAAAGGCTCATCAGTCTAATTGTGATTTATCTTTGTTAACAATCTCTTATGATGCAGATGTATGCATTACAATGTTTTCCCTGAAATCAAAGAACTTCTCAAGAGATTGCCATAACTTATTCTGTTCATAATCAATACAGATGACTTCTTACGAGCCGTTAATAGGTTATTGGTATGACTTTCGTTTTCAATGTATGTATTACGAATGTAAAAATCGTACGAAGTCTAAAGACAGGAGAATGATGAGGGCTCAATCGCAGTGTGTCACCACGAGATCAAAGGTCAGAACAAGGCTTTAAATAATATGTGCACATTAAATAATATGATACTAGGCAAGCCTACAACTAAAACATTACCAACACTTTCAAATTTAAAATATACTAAAAACACAAGTTTTAAATAAATAAAAGATCTCATAAACCGAATAAAATGTCTCAACTCAATCATAAGTTTCCCAAAACCAGGGTGTCACTGAGTACATGAGCATCTATACAATACAAGTCTGAAATACTATCTAAGAGAATTGAAACTGAATAAATAAGATTGAGGGATAGGGGAGGAGAGTCAAGGTCTGCGAACGCCACAACAGCTACCTCGATTATCTCAAAATGTCGGTAAACTCTGATAGTCAGCAGTCACCTTGTCCAGAAACATCTGGATCTGCACACGAAGTGTAGGGTGTAGCGTGAGTACAACCAACTCAATAAGTAACAAGTATAACTATTGGGCTGAAAGCAGTGACGAGCTTCAGATGTACAGTTTAATTACAAAATTAAAGTACAAAAATGTAAGCATGCTTCGGTATCTACATGACAATTATACACGCCAATTGAAGTATAAAAACAATAATGAAATCATATGTATACTCTTAGAGTATCAGTCACCCAGTCCTCCCATTCACTCCATCCTCACAGTCACGCATTCCTCACAATCACTTCATCCTCACAGCCACTCAATCCACCGAATCGCTCGGCACTCGTACTCGCACTCAATAGGTACATGCGCCCATTGTGGATGTGCAGACTCCGGAAGGGCAATTCCAGTCCAAGTGCTATAATAAGTTGTCACGCCCCAAACTTGAAGAGATATGGCCGATACCTTATGCGGCCCGAGCATACCACTCTGTAACTGTGAACTATGAAGGGGTAACCTTCAATTTAGGCCGATGGGGCCATATTCTGAATCATCTAAAAATAATGTCTCTCTTATCCGAGGGGTAAACATACCCAAAAGCTCATATACGTAATTATGCAGGTCGGTGAGGCCACCATTAGTGTCTACAACCAGCAATACCAAATTGAACATGCACACAGGGCTAGCAGAGCCATAATACTAACATATAAAATATACAATACTCGTCTACAGGCATCTAAAGATAACTGAACTGTATCATGATCGGGACAGGGCCTCGACCTACCTATCAAACCTATATATATAAAATGGACTCCAAGGTCTAGACGTGGTAACCCCGGGGAAGTGGAACTTACCAACCAAGATAATATTTTACTCTGTCTATTGGGAAGATCTATCTAGCTATCTATCTAGACCTGCACGCATGAAATGCTGCGTCCCCGACAAAAAGGATGCCAGTATGAAATAGTGTACCGAGTATGTAAGGTAACAGAATAACTGAAACCTAAAACTGGACTGATAATATAATAACTGAAAGTAACTGGGAATAAAAGATAATCTTAAGATATACTTACCTGTTGATATTGACTCAACTCTCTCAATATAGTAAGTAAAATAATTATCCGGCCCTATAAGGCTCGGTATGTATAATTGTTCTGCTGTAGTAGGCTCGCTCATAGGTGCTCAGCCATACTAGGCTCTGTATTTCGGCCATTCTGGGCTCGTTCATAGGCAATCGGCCACAGTAGGCTCGGTATATAACTTACCATCTGAACAGAGGTTTCCCAATAGGAGCATGTCCACCGATTATAGCTCGATGGTGGTGAAAATACTGTAATATTGTGTATATATATATATATATATATATATATACACACCCTCTGCTCTCTTTACTGGAAGAAGACAATACGTAAGTGAATATAAAATCCCGATAAGGGTGAATATGATAACTTATGAGACTAGGATAATGTACATAAATTCAGGAATACGAACTTCTCTTGATTTCATGGTGTTCCTATTTTTCCTTTGATTACTGTTATGATACTAATATTGTCTTTTTATTGTCCTTTTCTCTTTTTATTTTTTTGAGCCGAGGGTCTTTCGAAAATAACCTCTCTACTCCTTCGGGCTAGGGGTAAGGTCTGCATACACACTACCCTCCCCAGACCCCATTAGTGGGATTTTACTAGGTTGTTGTTGTTGTTGTTGTCTTTATTTCTCGTTATCAAACACATGTTGTTACGGGATCATGCCAAAATGAAGGGAGGATTTATCCTTAACATAACTTATCACAATCCGTCCAATATCCACATTAAACGCGTCTTGTTGCACCTCAATCTACAACAACGATAATAATACTATCATCAAGTTATGGAAGGTACAACTATCGCACAACAAACGACTAACTTATTTTATAATAAAACGGGCAGTATCTCTCTATAATCTTTACTTCCTCCCAATTTGGCATAACACCACCAACAACAAGAACACAACAATAACAACTTATATACATCATTTTTTAACCTTATATCCATCACAAAATACCACAAAGTAGCCCACACACCCCAATCAATTCATACACAAAACAACAACCCTAGTAGTGTCAAACAACCCGAAAATGTAACGACGAATGACCAGACAACCACCCTTCCATTAGGTGGTATTTCTCCTCACCCATTTTCCTCCCAAACTGCATAAAAACAGTACCCAACAGCAACACGAAACAACGTACAGAATAATCTCATAAGTTCAACAAGTCAAAACTAATTCTTCAGTTTACTAAAACACGTTTCGACTTGTCTTTTCTTTCAAATTGATCAGCACAACCAATAGTATATAATTAAGTCTCTTATCCTATAAACCATCCATGAATTCAACTTAAAAGTAACTTCACAACCAGCCAACAATGATGCAACAACAAACAACATACCACTCTTTCGAAACTCGTTACGTCTAGTCTTTACGATCGAGTTACAACTCGTACAAGCATAAATAATGGAAGGAGAAGCATAAATTTACCTCGGAATGTGTAGAACCCACAAACCATAGTCCTTAATCATCCAAAATCAGTCCCCCAACTCAGCTACAAGAAGGATAAAGAGAAACTAGCAAGCTGTCCGGGGGTTTTGCCACTAGAATCACATCATATCACCCGAAATTACCTGTGGTTTATGTGGAATATTTGGGGAGGAGTTGCAGGGGTTCAATCTGATTTTGTTGGTTGGTGAAACGAGTGAAAGAAATGAGTTAATAATTCCTTAAAAGTACCCTCTTGTCCGACTTTAGGAGCTTTTAATTGAGGCTTCTCCTTTTGGCAAGTAGGCGGCACCTACCAGTTTGCGCAGTCTCGCGAAAACACAAATATCTTTCTACTCTAGTATTTTATCAATGAACGATTTAAACCATTAGAAACTAAACTCGTAGATCTTCAATTTTATAGGTAGATCATCCCATAATTCCTTGTACATTGGGAGATATGATCAGCTACATTTGACCTAACCTGAAGCATTTTTATGAATGTAACCTGTGATGATCTTTGCCAACTTTTGTTCCACAACTTGCTTGACTTCAAAACATAACACACGAGTATCTTAAGATTAAAATAACTTATAACATAACCTCCTTATAATTTTGAGCACCCTAGTCTCACCCCAAAAGTACATGTTATAACATTCCCAACTTGTCGACTTTCGATGAAACTTATTTTCTTCAATTTGTTTAACTTCTAAGCCTTCCAACCCTCTTGGTACTTGCAGTTCATGATCATAAATATTTGTAACCTCCAAGTTAATATGATTAACTTACTTTATGTACTTTCAAAGATGATCTCATTTCTGATCTTACATCAATTGACTTACGACATACTCTCGCATACAAAAATATGGGGGTAACATAAGGAAATCTTGGCATAAATCAATAAACATGTTGTAGCGTGCAGCCTGATCCCATAAATATCCTCACAATAAGGCCTTCAGCCTCACTCAGTCATCAATCTCTCCTGTCTCTCAGGCTCACAAGAATCATAATAATCAGCCCAAACAATTATCATATAATGTATCAATAAAGGACAACAAAGACTGAGATATAACATGCAAGTAATAGCTATGACTGAGTACAAAATGGCAAATTAAGCAAATAATTTAACCTGTAACACGACCTTTGTGGGTCCCTACAATACCAACACGTAGCCTAAGCATGATTTCTAACATGATTGGCAGCTCAACTTCTCTAACACATGGTGAAAATGCTGGTAACGACAATATTATTCAACTATACAATTCCATAGAATTGACCAACTCATAATTCTTATGGTGCACGCCCATACACCTATCACCTAGCATGTGCGTCACCTCAACACCAGTCACATAACACGTAATTCGGGGGTTTCATACCCTTAGAATTAAGTTTAGAAGTGTTACTTACCTCAAACAGTGCAAATCCCTAATCCAATAAGCTCTTGCCTCTCGAGTCGGCGTCCGAATGCCTTGAATCTAGCCGCAAACAATTTGATACAATCAACACGAACTAAAGAAATCAATTCCATAAGAAAAATACTAAATTCTTATTCAAAAGTCAAAAAGTCAACTCACAAGTCGACCCCTGGGCCCACGTATTGGAATACAATAAAAGTCACAAAATTCAGAAGCTCATTTAACCACGAGTCTAACCATATCAAATTTACCAAATTCCAATACCAATTCACCACTCAAAACCCAGATTAAACTCTCCGAATCCCTATCTTCAAACTCCCAAATTCCACCTCAAAGACATACAAACTAGGTGGGAAATTCAATGGGAAAACAAGATTATTGAATAAAAATGATCACAAGTGACTTACCTCAAGAAAACCCTCGAAAATCCTCTCAAAAATCACCTTAGACCGAGTTTATAAAGTCCAAAATGAGAACAATCACGAAACCCTCGAATTTAACATTCTGCCCAGCTGCTTTTGCTTCTGCGTATCATTTAACCGCACCTGCGGTTCAGCTTTTGCGGTCCAAGAGCCACCTTTGCACCTACAGCCTGGCTTCTGCAAGAACTCCTCCGCTCCTGGGGCCCTGCCACACCAGGCCCTCTTTCGCTTCTGCGAAGCTTCCTCCGCGTCTGCGCACTCGCAGGTGCGAAAATTCCCTTCGCACCTGCGGAACTCCCTAGATCAAGCCAACCTCGCTTATGCACCTCTCCAGCCGCTCCTACGGCCAATCCCCTCGCAGGTGCGATCACAGCAGAAGGCAGAATTTCCATCAATACTTCAAGTCCAAATTTTCTTCTGTTAACCATCCGGAATCCACCCAAGGCCCTCGGGACCCAAACCAAACATAACCTAAAGTCCTAAAACATCATACAAACTCGCACGAAGCGTCAAATCACATCAAACAATGCTAAAACCATGAATCACGCATCAATTTAAGCATGATGAACTTTGAACTTTCAACTTCGACATCCGATACCGAAACCTATCAAATCAAGCCCGATTGACCTCAAATTTTGCACACAAGTCATACATGACACATCGGACCTACCCCAGCTCCGGAACCAAAATCCCACCCGATAACTACAAAGTCAACTCTCGGTCAAACTTCTTAATTTACAACTTTCGCCATTTCATGCCTAATTCAATTACGGACCTCCAAATTACTATCCGGACACACTCCTAAGTCCAAAATCACCCAACGAAGCTATCAGAACCATCAAAATTCTGTTCCGGAGCCATTTACACATAATTCATATCCGGTCAACCTTCTCAACTTAAATTTTCAACCTCGATACTAAGCATCTCATCACATTTTGAAACATCCTCGGAACCGAACCAACTACCCCGACAAGTCACGTAACAACTAATAAGCATATAATGAGCAGTAAATAGGGAACGAGACTACAACACTCAAAACGATCGGTCGCGTCGGTACAGTTATAATTAAGTTCTTTTAAATTGGTTAATAAGTTACACATACCATCTTAACCTAAAAAAATAAAAATTAAATTCTCAAAATGCTCTTTTAAATATCCTACTTAATAAATAAATAAAAAAGAGAAAGAAAGTAATATTTTTTAAAGTGTATGTTTTTAAAAGCTTGTGTGTTTTGATTTATGGAGGGGTCTAATGCAATTAACAATAATTTTAAGGCCAATTGTGATTGAATATTTAACCAATTTGCACTTAATAAAAGCCACTCTCTATTTTTAGATCAAGTACATGAAAAGGGTTTGGAAGCTAATGTGCTAGATATATTTTCCATCCTTTAAACTCATTCATTTTTCACCTTTACATTAACTTCATGTGAATATGTAGTTGAGAAATTACTGTATCAATTTATTAAGGATACTGCGAAACTGAAAAGGGCTACACTACATTATCATTGGTCATAACGCCAAAAAAAGAATTTAAAGAAAAATTTTCGTTTGCTAATGAGAAACAGATTCAATCCCATTAACGATTGTAACTAATGTTTATACTCTCTATTTCTTGTGAAACTTTTGGTTAACCCTGATATTAGATCTTTCATGTATTGATGGGATTGATTTTAAATAGCCAAAAACATAATTTTGATTTTGAGGAATTGGTGTATATTGAAGCATTAAGGCAAAGATAGTCAATTCAGTTATGGAATCTATCACTATGGACGGTTTACTTTAGAACCTCTAGCCTAATCAGAGAAGGTATTTCATTTTGGTTTTTGAATTGGAGAGCGCTAAAAGTGTTGAGATAAAGAATTACTTACGGAGCAACTTCAGGCAAGTTTCACATTCATTTCTTTTGTATTTAAGTTAATTTTGCATGTTATATTTTAAGGTTGGACTTGAAAGCGTTCTACTCTACTATGCTCCAGAATTTACTCATTCATTATACTGATGTAGCCTTCTATAAAAGTAGACTACTCAATTTTCTGATAATTTTTACGTTTGACCTTATTGAAATTATTGCTAAGTCATTGGTATTCCATCTGTATTACTATAATGAATAATTAAATAGTAAACAATCTGAAACAGAAAACAGAAACAGAAAGTTAGCAGCAACAGAATGTCAAAATAATATTTGAAAATAATTTCGGAATAAATCGAGCCCACCGAATGCACAATGTGTCCTTAAGAAAATTATTCCCGTCAAGTACCTGAGGTACTGGAATATTACCCTCACAGGATAGAACGATTAAACTCACCAGTGTATTGGTACCAAAAACTCTGATGAACTTTGAACCACTCAATGATTGTAAAAATACACTGGAAAATTTTGTGCAGAAGAAGAAGAAGAAGATCAGAATATTTCGTAAGGAAATATTCTGGGATCAAGGCATATTTATAGCCATTTTCTGGCACTGTTTCTAAGAAGGTTTGCAACCTTTCAGAAACAGCCATGACTGTTGGAACAGGTGGGAACATTTTTCGTTTGAAATATTTCGGGAAAAACGATTTAAAATAATTCGGGAAAGAAATGGACCGGGTCGCGTCGTGGGTCCTGGGTTATTTCGGGTTGAATTTTAGTTAATTAATTAAATAATTGAAAGAAATTTTGTCCAAAAAGATCAATCAATTAATCTATCTTTAACCAAATCCGAATCTGAAACCGAAGCCGAGCCGAGCGAGCGACAATGACGACGGCACGAGGCTTACTTTCTTTCCAACCCATTTAACACCAAGAGAAGTGCTTTCTCAATATAAATACATTCACTTTTCTTTCCACTGCCAATGAGGGACACTTTCTCTTTCCAAAGCCAAAGAGAGCTCACTTTTCCTCCACTGTCTTTCCTCAATTTTCCATTCACCAATCTTTTAATCCCAACAATCCCCCACATGAATGGGGAATGGCTATAAGACAAAGGAATGCACAGACGAGTGTGTGATTTACATGCAAGGATTAATTGCATCTGAATAAGTAGGTTTCCCTATGAACTTTCCGTAGTGAACTTATATCGGATATACTCAGTCAATCGGTAGATTTGATATCTTTGAACCGTCGAGCTTTGTTGTATACCTAGACAACACAAGTCATACAATCAACCCTTAACCATATATGGTTCTCACGATTGTGTTCGTTTCAGCCATGAACACCGCCTAGTTTTATGAGTGCTTAGAGAATGTGCCTTTACTTTCATTCCTCTTGTAGTGGTTTATACTTAACACTCACATAAGTGATTTCTAAACATGTAATCCTATGGACATACTATCTGGTCACTTCCTGCCAGACTTAGCAAATCATTAAAAGGTTTTAAGCTTTAATAACTCATCAAAAAGCCTAAATGCTTTACCCTGATTTCTGAATACTGTGCTCATCAAGAGAATGAGTTGAGTTATTTGACAATGTTGAACCGTCATTGATAACTATGTTTGATCTCTTTGAACCTAGCTCTTGGGATCTCCAATCTACTAGGTAGAGTTACCGCCATGATGACTTGTCCTAGGACTTAACCCCATTCCCTTCGATGATCTTTCAACTGCCTCTCTAGATAGATCTTTTGTGAGTGGATCTGACACGTTATATCTTGAATTTACATAGTCAATCGTAATAACACGACTATAAATTAGTTGTCTAACGGTATTGTGTATCCGTCGTATGTGACGAGCTTTTCCGTTATACATAATGCTCCATGCCCTGCCTATTGCCGCTTGACTATTACAATGTATACATATAGGTGCCAAAGGTTTTGGCCAAAATGGAATATCTGCCAAGAAATTCCAGAGTCATTTAGCTTCTTCACCGGCCTTGTCTAAAGCTATGAATTCAGATTCCATTGTAGAACGGGCGATGCACGTTTGTTTGGATGATTTCCAAGACACTAATCTACCCCCAATTGTGAAAACATATCCACTCGTGGACTTAACTTCAGATGATCTAATTTGCATCACTATATCCCTCGATCATGGAGAGATATTTGTTATAATGCAAAGCATAATTTTGGGTATGTTTCAAATACCCCTAAAAATTCGTTTCATTGCCATCCAATGTATTTTATTGGGATTACTTATAAACTGACTCAGTTTACTAATAGCACATGCTATATCTGGCCGCGTACAATTCATGATATACATCAAACTTTCCAATACTCTTGCATAGTCTAGTTGTGAGTCACTTTCACCTTCATTATTTTGATGTGCATAACTCACGTCAATTGGAGTCTTGGCAATCTTCAAATGCAAATACTTGAACTTGTCAAGTACGTTTTCAATGTAGTGAGACTATGATAATGCTAGACCTTATGGAGTCTTATGAATTCTGATTCCTAATATCACATCAACAACTCCTAAGTTTTACATGCCGAAGTTTCTAGCTAACATGCGCTTAGTAGCATTTATATCTACCATATGTTTGCTCATTATCAACATGTCATTATCATATAAACAAACAATGACTTCATGACCTGGAGTGCTTTTAATGTAAACATATTTGACACACTCGTTGATTTTAAACCCACTTGCCAACATTGTTTGGGTGGTTGTTTAAGTCCACAAAGTGACTTAACCAGTTTGCACACTTTCGTTTCTTTACCCGGAACCACCAAACCCTCAGGTTGTTCCATGTAAATCTCTTTCTCCAATTCTCCATTTAAGAAAGCTGTTTTAACATTCATTTGATGGAGTTCAAGACAATACACAGCCGCCAGTGCAACTAACACCCTAATAGATGTTTTCCTCGTTACTGGCGAGTAAGTATCAAAGTAATCAAGGCCTTCCTTTTGTCTATAACCTTTGACAACAAGTCTTGCCTTATATTTGTCAATAGTGCCATTAGCTTTTATTTTTCGTTTAAAGATCCATTTCAAACCTAAAGGCTTATTTCCTAGAGGAAGATAAACCAATACCCATGTATGGTTATCCAAAATTGATTGAATCTCACTATTTACTACCTCTTTCTAAAATGCGGAATCAGAAGATGATATAGAAGCCTTGAAAGTTTGAGGTTCATTTTCAAGCAAGAATGTCACAAAATTTGGTCCAAAGGAAGTAGATGTTCTTTGAAGTTTGCTACGCCTTGGATCTTCTTCACTTGGAGTATTTTTCTTTGGTTCTTCACGTGGTAGTTTAGGTCTTTTACTTAACGACTCACATTCAGGTTTATACAGATAGATGCTTTCAAAGAATTCAGCATTTTCTGATTCAATTACCGTATTAACATGAATTTTGGGATTATCAGATTTATGACCCAAAAACCGACATGTTTTACTATTTGTAACATATCCAATGAAAATACAATCCATAGTTTTTGGTCTGATTTTTATCCTTTTGGGTAAAGGTACTTGTACCTTTGCTAGACACCCCCACACTTTATAATATTTCAAGTTGGATTTTCTTCCTTTTCATTTTTCATATGAAATAGATTGTATTTTGCTTTGAGGTACTCTGTTGAGTATTCGGTTAGCTGTAAGGATAGCTTCCTCCCACAAACTCTGCGGTAATCCGAAACTTATTAATAAAGAATTCATCATTTCCATTGATGTCCGATTTTTCATTTCCCCAATTCCATTGGATTGAGGTGTGTAGGGAGTAGTAGTTTGATAGATACTTCCATATTCCGAACATATTTCTGCAAACGGAGATTTATATTCTCCACCCCTATCACTTCTAATCATTTTGATCTTTTTATTCAATTGATTCTCTACTTCATTCTTGTATTGCTTAAATGCTTCAATTGTTTCATCCTTACTATTAAGAAAATAAACATAACAATATCGAGTATAATCGTCAATAAAAGTTATAAAATACTTTTTCCACCTCAAGATAGTGTCAACTTCATATCACAACTGTCAGTATAAATTAAGTCTAAAGAATTTGAATTCCTTTCAACAGACTTATAAGGATGTTTTACAAACATAGATTCAATACATATTTGACATTTTTATTTACTACACTCAAATTTAGGCAATACTTCTAAATTAATTAGCTTTCGCAGGATTTTGTAATTGACATGTCCTAAACGAATATTCCATAAATCATTCGTGTGATGACCCAAAATATCATCTTTAAATTTAATAAGTGATTTTGTGTTGTAAGACCTTAAAAAGTACCATTTATCATTCCTCGACTTGCATGCGCAGTCAATAAAATTATCCGGAAAGTTATTATGTGAAAAATATATTAAAATGTAAAATAGAGCTTTAAAACTCATCTGAGTTGTCTTTGGTCAATATTTTGAGCAACCGGACCCGGATCAGTATTTTGACAGTTTCGGTAACTCCGTATCGTGATTTGGGACTTGGGCGTATGTCCGAAATTTAATTTGGAGGTCCCTAGCTCAAGTTATAACCATTTATCGAAAACTAGTAGTTTAAAGGCTAAAGATTTCCAAGTTTGACCATGGGGTTGACTTTTTGATATTGGAGCCGGAATCCTATTTTGGAAATTTGAACAGCTCCGTTATGTCATTTATGACTTGTGTGCCAAATTTGAAGTCATTCCGGATTCATTTAATATGTTTTGGCACGAGATTTGCAAATTGCAAAGTTTAAAAGTCAAAGTTCGAATCGGGGTTTGAATTATAATTCCAACATTGTCTGACGTGATACGAGACCCCGAGTAAGTCCGTATTATGTTATTGGACTTGTTGGTATAATCGTACGGGGTCCTGAGTACCCCGAGAGTGATACAGATTGAAATCGGGTCAAGAATTGGACTTAAGCAAAATCTTTATTTTTCCTTCTGCTGTAATCGCACCTGCGGATTTTTCTCGCAGGTGCGAGCTCGCAGATGCACCCGGACGGGGCTGGCAAAATTCCGCAGGTGTGGAAACCTGCACGCACCCGCGCGTCCGCAGAAGCGAAGGCAGCGTAGGTGCGCATCTTTCCTCCGCAGGTGCGAGGCCTCGCCTCGCATCCCCATTTCGCAGATGTGAGATTTTTCTCGCAGATGCGAGCTTGCATGTGCGAGCCCAGGCACCACAAGTGCGGAAATTCCCGGGCAGTGTATATATCGAAGAGTCCGATATTTTTACTCATTTTGGTCACTTTGAGATCGGTTAAGGCGAACCTTTGGGCGATTTTCACGGTAAACATTGGGGTAAGTGTTCCTTATCCTATATTGATTATATTTCATGATTTCATACTCGTTTATATCATGAATCCGTGAATTTATGGAAGAAAAATCAATTTTTTCTAAAATCTTCCGAAAACGAGAAATTTAAATTTGAATATCTATTTGATATCGGAATTGGACAATCATTGTATGGTCGAACTCGTATCGGAACAGGTGTTCAGAATTCGCAATGTTTTTCGGGATTTGAGACTTGGGGCCCACTGTAGAATATTTAAATGATTTTTGGATTTTTATCCGAAAAAATTGTAAATTCATATGTAATTAATTCCTATGATTAGTATTGAATATATCGAATTGTTTGTGAATATATTTGAAGCTTTCAGAGACAAATTTAAAAGATAAAGCTGTGGTTGAATAATTGATTGGAATTTGCAAAGCAAGATAAGTGTCGTGGTTAACCTTGACTTGAGGGAATAGAACCCTTAAATTATTTGTTATGTGAAATGCATGTGAACGGCGTATAGGCGAGGTGACGAATGTCTACACATCGACAAATTAATTGTTTGTATAATTACTTGAAAAATCATAAATTGTTTTAAATCATGAATTAGTTATTATAATAATTGTTTCTCTCCTATTCTTTGTCAAATATTAAATCTTGAATTCCTGCAATAATTGCTACATGTTTATTTGATTTATGTGCATTAATTACTACTTGACATTTATCATATTAAATATTAAACTGTCTATTTTCTCCCTAATTGCCATAATAATTTGCTATTTGTCATTGTTTGTTTTATAGTTAATTCATAACTGTTGTATGCTTGTTGTCTTATAATTTTATATTAATTGTTGCATCTATTGGGGAAAGTTCTTCTATAAGAATTGGTAAATGAATATGTTGGAGGAGCGGGTTGCATGCCGCAACATAATTGATTGAAATGGATATATTGGAGGATCGGGTTGCACGCCGCAACAGACTTATTAAAAGTCCATATTGGATGATCCGGTTGCACGCCGCAACAGACTTATTAAACATACATATTAGAGGATCGGGGCATGCCGCAACAGACTTATTAAAAGTCCATATTGGAGGATCGGGTTGCACGCCGCAACAGACTTATTAAAAAGTCGATATATATATATTTTGGGGGATCGGGTTGCATGCCGAAACAAACTTGATTAAAAAGGAATATATTGGGTGAGCGGGTTGCACGCTGCAATAGACATGAATGTGAATATATTGTGAGAGAGGGTTGCATGCTGCAACAGAATTGATAGAAATAATAATGGATTATGACTGCTGAGTTGGCTTCGAGTATTATAAATGAGTTACCTGATTTATTTCTATTGTTTGTTGTTGTTATTAGTATTGCGTACAAGTTAATGTAAGTGAACCATCTTAGCTTCGTCACTACTTTGTCGAGGTTAGGCTCGGCACTTACCAGTACATGGGGTCGGTTGTACTGATACTACACTCTGCACTTCGTGTGCAGCTTTTGGCTGTGTGTTTATTTTAAGACAACTTTATTTTATTCAGACCTTTATTTGTATTTGTTCTAGAAGCTCGTGCACTTGTAACACCAATTCTGGGATGGTATTTAGACACCGTTGTTTTTATGGATTATTTCACTATATTTCAAACTTTGTTTCTGTATTTGTTTCCTTTTTATTAATAAATTTAAAATTATTTTAAAAATGGATAATATTATTCTAATGTTGACTTGCCTAGCAAGTGAAATGTTAGGCGCCATCACGGTGCGAAGGTGGGAATTTCGGGTCGTGACAGTTGGTATCAGAGCACTAGGTTACATAGGTCTCACGAGTCACGAGGAAGTTTAGTAGAGTCTGAAGGATCGGTACAGAGACATCTGTTCTTATCTCTGAGAGGCTATGAAGTTTTGGAACAATATCACTTCTTTCTTATTCTGTCGTGTGATTTTATTCTATCATCGATGATTGAACCATTCTACTCTTATTCTCTCGCAGATGGTGAGAACATGTAATACCTCAACAAGGACCTAAACCCCCGGTGGAAACTATGACCCGGGGTAGAGGTCGAGGTCGTGCTAGAGGCCGAGGTAGAGCTCAGTCCAGAGCTCGAACAACTGCACCTATTGTAGAACCTCAGGTGGACCTTCAGGAGGAGGTTCCAGTTCATAATGTACCAGTTGGACCAGTTTAGGTCCCGAAATGATTCATATCCACTCCAGTACTTCAGGATGCTCTAGTCCGTTTGGTAAGTCTTATGGAGGGCGTGGCCCAGAATGGTACATTTCTAGCGGCACCAGCCGTCTCACAGGCTAGGGGAGGAGCACAAACTCCCACTACTCCCGCTCTGGAGCAGATGGCTCCCCATAATCAGGCTCCAGCAGCCCCGCAAGTTGGGGTAGTTCAGCTAGTTGTTGCGGCACAGATCAGTGATAGGCCCGCCATGTCTTTTGAGGCCTTATTGAGACTGGATAAGTTTACCAAGCTCTTTCCACTTCACTTTAGGGGTACACCTTCTGAGGACCCACATGATTATCTTGAACGATGCCATGAGGTGCTGCGGAACATAGGTATAGTTGAGACCAATGGGTCGATTTTGCTATATTTCAGATGGCGGGTTCTGCCAAGAGGTGGTGGAGAGATTATACATTGACTCGACCAGTCGGATCACCTGCACTTACCTGGGAGCAGTTCTCTCAGCTATTTTTGGAGAAATTCCTCCCTATTACACTGAGAGAGGAATTCTGCAAGCAATTTAAGCATCTACAACAGGGCAGTATGACTATCACTCAGTATGAGTCCCGCTTTGTGGATTTGGCCCGTCATGATCTCCTTTTACTACCTACGGAGGGAGAGAGAGTTAGGAGGTTTAATGAGGGACTCACTCACCCTATTATACTTCAGATGGCCAAGGAAACCGGAAGTGATATTTCTTTTCAGTCGGCTGCTAATGTCGCAAGGAGGATCGAGATGGTTCTTGCATAGGAGAGGGGGAAGAGGTCCAATAAGAGGCCTCGTCAGTTCGGTGGTTTTAGTGGTGCCTCGTCTGGAGACAGGGGTAATTTTAGTAGGGGTCATCCTCCCAAACCGTTTCATTCAACACTTCATGTATCTCCCGGTGCTTCAAGAAGTCACGATCCTATTATGCCTTACTCTGGACAACCAGTATTCAGTGCACATTCAGCTCCTATCAGTGTATCACCACTCCAGAGTTAGTACAACAGTTTTCCGACCCATTTGGGTCAGCTTCAGCTTCAGTAACCACAACATTAGGATGGGTGTTATGAGTGTGGAAACATTGGTCACATCAGGAGGTATTGCCCTAGATTGGCCAATAACAGATCTCGACAAGTTTCGTGTGCCATCATACCGACACCGATGGCTTTACCGCCTGCTCAGCTAGCTAGAGGTAGGGGTCTGGCATCTAGAGGGGGAGGTCAAGCCATTAGAGGTGGAGGTCAGACCATTAGAGGTGGAGGTCAGCCCGTTAGAGGTAGAAGGCAGCCAGTTAGAGGCCGTCCTAGAGACGCAATTCAGAGTGGTGGGGCCCAACCCTGATTTTATGCTTTTCAAGCTAGGCCTGAGGCTGAGTCATCTGATGTTGTGATCACAGGTATTATTCCAATTTTCCATAGAGATGCTTCAGTTCTATTTGATCCAAGATCTACTTATTCCTATGTGTCCTCCTATTTTTCTTCATATTTTGTTGTGCCTTATGATTCTCTGAGTGCTTATGTATGTGTATCTACACCGGTCAAAGACTCTATTGTAGTAGATCATGTCTATAATTCATGTGTGGATACTATTGGTAATCTTGAGACTAGTGTGGATCTTCTACTTCTTGATATGGTAGATTTTGATGTCATCTTGGGTATGGATTGGCTGTCTCCTTATCATGCTATATTGGATTGTCATGCCAAGGTAGTGACCCTATCTATGCCGGGGTTACCTCGGTTAGAGTGGAAAGGAAGTCCTAGCCATTCTGCCAGCAGGGTTATTTCTTATATGAAAGCTCGGTGTATGGTAGAGAAAGAGTGTCTAACCTATTTGGCTTATATTCGCGATCCCAGTGCGGATGTCCCTTCTATGAACTCAGTACCAGTTGTTTGTGAATTTTCAGAAGTATTTCCTGCAAATCTGCCGGGGATGCCACCCGACAGAGATATTGACTTCTGTATTGATTTGGCTCCTGGCACTCAGCCTATTTCTATTCCATCATACCATATGGCCCCGCCAGAGTTGAAAGAATAGAAAGAGCAGTTACAAGACTTGCTTGACCACGGATTCATTAGGCCTAGTGTCTTACTTTGGGTGCACCAGTATTATTTTAAAAAAGAAATATGACTCTATGCGGATGTGTATAGACTATCGGTTGTCGAACAAGGCCACTATCAAAAACAAATATCCACTGCCAAGAATTGATGACCTATTTGAACAGCTTCAGGGTGCCAAGGTATTTTTGAAGATCGATTTGAGGTCTGGTTATGATCAGTTGAAGATTAGGGCCTCTGATGTCCCTAAAACATCTTTTCGAACTCGTTATGGGCATTACAAATTCCTAGTGATGCCATTTGGGTTGACAAATGCCCCAGTGGCATTTATGGATTTGATGAATCGGGTGTTCAATCCTTATTTGGATTCTTTTGTGGTTGTATTCATTGATGATATCTTAATTTACTCCAGCAGTCGGGAGGAGCATGAGTAGCATCTTCGAAGTATGCCTCACACTTTTAAGAATAATCAGTTATATGCCAAGTTTTCAAAATGTGAGTTTTGGTTAGACTTAGTTGCCTTTTTGGGGCATGTGGTATTGGCAGAAGGCATAAAGGTGGATCCTAAGATGATTGAGGCTGTTCAGAATTGTCCTAGACCTACTTCAGTCACAGAGATCCAGAGTTTCCTGGGTTTAGCAAGTTATTATCGTCGGTTCGTGGAAGGGTTTTCATCTATAGCAAGCCCATTGACCAGATTAACCCAGAAAGGTGTCCCATTCGGATGGTCAGACGAGTGTGAGATGTTCTTTCAGAAGCTCAAAACCGCTTTGACTATGGTGCCAGTATTGGTATTACCCACAGGTTCTGGATCGTATACGGTATATTGTGACACATCTCACATTAGGCTTGGTGCAGTATTTATGCAATATGGCAAGGTAATTGCATATGCGTCACGGCAGTTGAAAGTTCACGAGAAGCATTATCCTGTTTATGACTTAGAATTGGCAGCCATTATTCATGCGCTGAAGATTTGGAGGCATTACCTCTACGGTGTCTCGTATGAGGTATTTACTGATCATCGTAGCCTTCAGTATCTGTTCCAACAAAAAGATCTTAATTTGAGGTAGAGAAGATGGTTGGATTTGTTGAAGGACTATGATATCACTATTTTGTATCACCCCGGAAAGGCCAATGTGGTGGCCGATGCTTTGAGTAGAAAGGCTGTGAGTATGGGCAGTTTTGTGTATATTCCGGTTAGTGAGAGGCCTTTAGCTGCAGAAGTTCAGACTTTGGCCAATCAGTTTGTGAGGTTAGATGTTTTAGCACCTAGTCGGGTTCTAGCTTGCACAGTTGCTCGGTCTTCTTTATATGAGCGCATCAGAGAGAGGCAGTATGGTGATCCTCATTTACTTGTCCTGAAGGACACGGTGCGGCACGGTGATGCCAAACAGTTTGCTGTGGGGGAAGACGGGGTTCTACGAATGCAGAGTCGTATTTGTGTGCCTAATGTGGATGGGCTTCGTGAATTAGTTCTTGAAGAAGCACACAATTCCAGGTATTCTATTCATCCAGGTACCGCCAAAATGTATCAAGATTTGCGGCAACATTATTGGTGGAGGAGAATGAAAAAGGATATAGTTGCACATGTAGCTCGGTGTCTGAATTGTCAGCAAGTTAAGTACGGGCATCAAAGACCTGGTGGTTTGCTTCAGAAGTTGGAAATTCCTGAGTGG
>AWOL01S0050721.1:0-10741 GCA_000715115.1 Nicotiana otophora
GGATCATCGCCAAATTCCTTATAGATTATGAGATATAAGCTTCCAAAGTCAGTCCTGTGCAGCGGACATTTCTGCGATGCACACTGCTATAGCAAAAAAACCAGTAGTTTAAAGTGGCTTAGAAATGCTCCGAAACCACTCTGAAACTCACCCGAGCCCCTCGGGACCCCGTTCGAACATTCCAACAAGTCTCAAAATATATTATGGACTTAGTCGAGGCCTGAAATAAGATCGAACAACACTAAAACCATGAATCGCACCCCAATTCAAGCCTAATGAAACTAAGAAATTCCAAATTCTACATTTGATACCGAAACCTATCAAATCAACTCTGATTGACCTCAACTTGCAGGCTCGAAAATATCTCTTCACCTAGGAATCCTAACTTGGTATGGAAGCTCAAGAAAGCAATTTATGTTATGGCCTCTGGCAAGCTAAAGCAGGCACCAAGATCTTGGTTTGAAAGGTGCCAGCAGCATGTATACGAGCCGAAATAGGAGTAGAGTAAGGAGCCAATTTTCAAATAAGTAAATCAGTTTTCACACAAGTCATAAATAACATAACGGAGTTGTTTCAATTTCCAGAATCGGATATCGATCCCGATATCAAAAATTCAACTCTCTGGTCAAACTTCAAAACTTATATTTTCTATTTTTGCCATTTCAAGCATAATTTAACTACGGACCTCAAAATAAATATCTGGATATACTCCTAAGTCCGAAATTACCATACGGAGCTATTGGAACCATCAGAATTCTATTTTGTGGTCGTTTACACTTAATTCACCATCCGGTCAATTATTTTTACTTAAGCTTCCAAAACAAGAATTGTTCTTTCAATAAAATCCTGAATCATCTTAAAACCAAACTTGACCACCCTCGCAAGTCATAATACACATTTCAAAGCTTCTCCAGACCTTAAGCCACCAAACAGAATGCTAATTCTCAAAATGACAAGTTGGGTCATTACATTCTCTCCACTTAAACATACTTTTGTCCTCGAACATACCAAGAGTTGTTTCTAAATCTTCAAATCACTATTTCACCTTATCACACACATACTCGGGGGTGATCCCACATCACCCTATTCCATATAGACCTGACGATACCACATAACTGAAAATTACTAATTTAACATTATCCCATAAACCTTGGAATCCAATTTCCAACATCCAAAAATTTCTTTTCAAGACCCGAATCTCACATCTATAATCTGTATGAGTCTTGTAAAGACCCGATCGGTCGTTTTGAGCTCTAGCGTGTCATTTAGTAGTTTGATACCCTAAGTAACTTCACTTTAGGAATTATGACTTGTACGCATGGTCGGAATTTAATTTCGGGAAGTTCGGAGTCGATTTGGAAAGAAAATTCTAATTTCGAAAGCCTTAAGTTGGAGAAATTGATAAAGTATGATTTTCGAGTAAACAACCTTTGAATCGGGATTTGAAGGTTCCAACAGGTGCTTATGATAATTTTGGACTTGGGCATATGTTTGGAGCGGGTATTGGATGTTCCGGGAGCGTTTAGACGCCTAATAAGGAAGTTCGCATTTTGGAAGAATTTCATAAATTTGGGTTTAAGTGTATTTCAATGTTAGGAAATTGAAGGTTTTTGAGAAGTTTGACCGGGAGTGGACTTTTTGATATCGCAATCCGATTCTAATTCCGAAAGTTGGAGTAGGTCTATAATATCAATTATGACTTGTGTGCAAAATTTGAGGTCAATCGGACGTGATTTGATATGTTTCGGCATCGTTTGTAGAAGCTTGGAATTTCAACGTTCATTAAGTTTGAATTGGAGGATGATTCGTAATTTCAATGTTGTTGGGCATGATTTGAGGCCTCGACTAAGTTCGTAATATGTTTTTGGAATGTGTTGGTATATTTGGTTGAGGTCCCGAGGGCTACGGGTGGATTCCAGACTGTAATCAGATCGAGTTTGGACTCAGGAAAAATAGCTGAAGCTTCCAGCTTCTGGTATAACCGCACCTGCGCAGAGGTAGCTGCAGGTGTGAGCTCGTAGGTGCGAGCCACGAGTCGCAGGTGCGAAGGAGAGCAGGCTGGCCAATAACCGCAGGTGCGGAACATTTGGGCGCACCTGTGAAAGCGGAGGTGCAAAAAGGGCAACACAAGAGCGGGCAATGGGCGCAGGTGCGACGTATGGACCACAGAAGCAGACGCGCAGATGTAGGGAATGTTGGGCTGAGCTTGAACCGCACCTGAGATGGAATATTCGCAGGTGCGGAGCCCGCAAAAGCGGCTATTGGACCGCATGTGCGAAGATCGTGGCTGGGTAGTGTTTTCTTTAAAACGAGAGTTGGGTTCACTTTCACTTCATTTTTGTTCATGGGAGCCGATTTTGGAGTAGGCTTGGAGTGCCATCTTCATCCTCTATTATGGGTTAAGTGACTTCTTCTCATTTTGGGTTAAATACATAGTTAGTATATGGATTTAAACATGGAAATTAGTAGAAATTTGGGATTTTGAAGAAAAAACTAGAATTTGGTATTCTTGGATTTTGATCACGAATTTGGGCATGGAATTGGAAATAAATAATATATTTGAGTTCGTGGGGTTATGGGTAAAGTTTTCCTTTGGAAATTTTTGGAATCCGAGCACGTGGGCCCGAGGGTAATTTTTATCGACTTTTCGAACGGAGTTGGAAATTATTGTAAATAGGATTTTAATGAGTATTAGAGTATGTATTTATGGAATTGCTCATTTATTAAATAGTTTTGGAGAAATGGGCATCGGTTCGAGTTGTTGGAAAGATTTTGGAGTCGGTTATGGAACTTCGGAGTGAGGGGGAAATTACCCCTAGGTGTTGTATATTGATGTGTGCCACTTGTTGTGGGGGATACGTACGCGCGAGGTGACGAGAGCCAGCACGTAGCTACATTCATGTTATTGTCCGGGTAGGCTTAGGTTCACATCATGTTATAGCTGTATTATTTGTGCAATCTCTCGATTATTAAATTCCTCTATGTTTACATTTCTTCCTGAGACTAGAATTTGCAATTGTAGAGACTTCACGAGTACGTGATTTGTCACCGAATAACTTTACTCCTCTTATGGCATGTTTCTGTGATATATATATACACTTCATTGAAAGGTTTTTGGTTAAAAGAAATTACAACTCATACGTTTATTCATGAGTGGGGGTCAAGGACCCCACAAAGGTTTTTATTCTAATGGGATCGGGCAGTTCGCCTCGGCAGAATTTATGTACCACACTCTTATGGGAGCGGGTCGTTCGCCATGGAAGTTTAATATATGCTTCTATGGTTTGCGCCGTTCGACCCTCGGCAGTGCACAGTTTAAAATTTATGTTCGATCGGTCCGTACGCCTCGGCATTTCCTATATCATATCCTCATGGAATCGTGCGTAATATTTGGCAAGAAGCCAGAGTATCTGTAAGTTTTCCCGATATGGGTTATGGAAATCTATTTGATGATATCCACTATATTCATATATATTCTACGGTTAAGGAGGGAATTTCTAATGGAGAGCTTGAGTTCCTCGTAAAGAGGGGTATTTGTACCACATGATCTATACTTGTTTATCTCATTTATTTACGCTGCCTCATATTTACTTACCTTTTTACTGTACATGATATTATTGGACCACTAGTAAGTGTCGATGTCGACCCCTCATCACTACTCCTCCGAGGTTAGGCTAGATATTTACTGGGTACACGTTGATTACGTACTCATACTACACTTGCTGCACATTTTGGTGCAGGTACATATATGACTAGTGGTCTTGTGAGAGCAGAGGCGTGTATGCATGCTAGGACTTACGTGATCTGCATTTCATATTATGACCCGCAGCCAACAGAGTCTCCTTCGGAGTATTTATATTTCTCCTGTCGAAATTTGTATTCCTGACAGATGATGTATTTTCTTTTACATTCCTAGTTGATGCTCATGCACTTGTGACGCCGTGTTTTGAGGTGATTATGGGTTATTCTGTACTGAAACTGTTAAGAATATTATTATTTACACTTTGAATTCCATCCTTTACTATTTAATCGAAGGAAAATATTATTTGAAAAATATTAAAATGAGAACCAAATCAAGTATTTATTTTTGGCTTGCCTGACAGCGCTGTCCGAGGCCATCATGACCTTTAATGGATTTTGGGTCGTGACAAGTCTTAACAAGATGTATTAATCCTTATCAATGACTCCAAATGTAGTCACATGATATACCACACGACCCGCATACTTGCAATAGTTTCTAATCACGGTAGTTACTAACAAAACAAAAATAAACCAGATACCGGTATTAAACCCCATATCAAACAACACCTCATTCCAAAACCTTCGTACACTGCCGATAATGAAAGTAACACGCGAAATTTCTTGACCACTTACTAGATCAACAAGTCATAGAGCTTTCCCTAGTTCAACAAGTACCATAGCCAATTATTTAAGCCGAATTCTAAATTATTCTTCCAACACACTATAATCAAACTTGATAGTATTCATTCTAGATCCAATGACCTTATATCACCAAATACAACTATTCTAGCTATTCTGGTGTAATCCTGCCTTTCCGGCACAGAACATTATTTAAAACCAACTCATCAAACTCTGTGAGAATAACATATGTGTGTGCATGTGTAAATGTTTTTTGTTCTCAAATTTCCCTGATTAGGCGATAGCATAGCATGTAGAGGAATGAAACAATTAATCAGATAAACGATCAAGGAAAGGGAAATTCCACACACTGTACGGACAACTCACATGCTAACAATAGAACCCGCACGGACAACTCACATGCGAATAATATAATCTGCCCTGTATAGTCCCAGGCCTCCAGTCCAAATATATGATATAGAAGAGTTATAGATGCATACGATGTGTATGATAAGATTTCCATGTTCCTGGAGTGGTATATATGACATGTTAAATTGTATGCATGTACAAAGTGTGCTATCGTAACTCAAATCGAAAATCTTTCATCACTGAGACATTTATCAAGTTCATTCAGGTATTTTAGCTCCTATGTAGCCTCAATCACGACTCAAATAGCTCATGCAATGTTACAAATATGAGAAACATCATAGCTTAAAGCTCAACAGTCGATTCCAGGCTTATTATAGCCCAAACACAATCTAAGCATGGATAAATAGCTCTCTAAAAAGTCCTCAATGACTTAACCATAACATATACTATTATCTAGTTAACTTGGCCACACCTTCACAGTCTTCGGCCCCGAAACAATTTTCTTATGAGAACTCCCATTCCCCAAATTCGTAGAATACATAAACCACCGTAATTGATCACAAATCTAGCAATCGAATGACTAAAACATCCTTCGTGCGTGATCATCCCACTAGAAATAGTTCTATAATTCTTCTGTGCCACATAACATTAATTTGAATATCAGCAGCTTATCAACCAGGTGAGTACCGCAATACCAATGAACATCCGTAAGTCAAAACACAATGCACCTTCTGAAATACGCACAATTCTCCGCAATTACCGAGCAGTTATAAAATTCATCTAGATGTCTGAAACTTACCATGTTGTCTATAATTCATGACCTTCCCTTCAAAGCTGAACTGCCACCTTGTACATACAATTCTCAATCCCACGGGACACACCGCCCTAAGGCCCATAAGCCACTTGTCACGACCTAAAATCCAACTAGCCGTGATGGCACCTAACCCAACCCGTTAGGTAAGCCAATTTACAAATATCTAATTGAAATAATATTTAACTGACTCTAATAAACTCCCCAAGGACTGGTAGTACAAATCATGAGCTTCTAAGATTAGAATTTACAAAGTTGGTATGAAATAAATACATCATCTATTCGAAGTGTACATAAACAGATTTTCTTTATAAATCTAAGGCTAGCATGAACAAGAGGCAGCTATGACCGGAACACAGGTACGTCTCCAAAATTCAGCTCCTGTCGATCACAGAAACATAAGCATCCAATATTTGCACGCAAGGTGCATAAGTGTAGTATGAGTACAACCGACCCCATTTACTCAATAAGTAATAAACCTAACCTTAGGTTGAAAGTAGTGACGAGCTTGCACCAAGGTCAGAGTCCACTCCAATAACCAATAACATCTCATAACAATACAATTTAAAGAAACACAAGTAATAACTCAATAATAGAATGCTCAGCCCGCATAAAATTTCGGAAAATAAACATTTTCTTTTCAAGTATAACAGTAAAACTCAAATCCTTTGCCGAAAATCACCAAAAATATGAGTAAGTCTGAAAACTATGATTTTCCCAAAAATTTTCAACAGGTAAATGTTTCATTTTTAAATGGCATGAAGAAAAATGCATATTTATGCCTCTATGTCAAGTGTTCATGTCAATGCGATGCAATTCAGTGATAAAATCATATGCATACTCATAGAGTATCATTTCACTCAGTCCTCCCAGTCACTCAGTCCTCACAGTCACTAAATCCTCCCAATCGCTTGGCACTCGCACTCAGTAGGTACCTGCGCTCACTGGGGTGTGTGTACAGACTCCGGAGGGGCTCCTTCAGCCCAAGCGCTATAACAAGACAATCATGGCATAAATCAGTCAACCATGCTGCGGCGTGCAGCCCGATCCCATAAATAATAATATATATAAAGCCAATATGGTCTGNGAAATAAATACATCATCTATTCGAAGTGTACATAAACAGATTTTCTTTATAAATCTAAGGCTACCATGAACAAGAGGCAGCTATGACCGGAACACAGGTACGTCTCTAAAATTCAGCTCCTGTCGATCACAGAAACATAAGCATCCAATATTTGCACGCAAGGTGCATAAGTGTAGTATGAGTACAACCGACCCCATTTACTCAATAAGTAATAAACCTAACCTTAGGTTGAAAGTAGTGACGAGCTTGCACCAAGGTCAGAGTCCACTCCAATAACCAATAACATCTCATAACAATACAATTTAAAGAAACACAAGTAATAACTCAATAATAGAATGCTCAGCCCGCATAAAATTTTGGAAAATAAACATTTTATTTTCAAGTATAACAGTAAAACTCAAATCCTTTGCCGAAAATCACCAAAAATATGAGTAAGTCTGAAAACTATGATTTTCCCAAAAATTTTCAACAGGTAAATGTTTCATTTTTAAATGGCATGAAGAAAAATGCATATTTATGCCTCTATGTCAAGTGTTCATGTCAATGCGATGCAATTCAGTGATAAAATCATATGCATACTCATAGAGTATCATTTCACTCAGTCCTCCCAGTCACTCAGTTCTCACAGTCACTAAATCCTCCCAATCGCTTGGCACTCGCACTCAGTAGGTACCTGCCTCACTGGGGTGTGTGTACAGACTCTGGAGGGGCTCCTTCAGCCCAAGCGCTATAACAAGACAATCATGGAATAAATCAGTCAACCATGCTGTGGCGTGCAGCCCGATCCCATAAATAATAATATATATAAAGCCAATATGGTCTGTTGCGGCGTGTAGCCCGATCCCATAATCATTCTCACAATCAGGCCCTTGGCCTCACTCAGTCATCAATCTCTCCAACCTCTCGGGCTCTTAGTGTCATGAAATGAATCAGCCCAAACAAATGATGTGATGTATCAATAAATGGTAGCAGAGACTGAGATATGATATGCATATGAATGCGTATGACTGAGTATGTAAATGCAATGTAAGTAGATAACTCAACAATAGAAATAACCTCGGTGGGTCTCAACAGAATAGGCATGTCGTCTAGACATGGTTTCTAATATGGATCGCATCTCAATAGCTCTAGTACGTAGAGATTTCATGGTTACAGATAAGATCAAGTAATTACGCAATACCACCGAAGTAATAGAGTTACAATTCATACAGTGCACACCCACAGACTCATCACCTAGCATGTGTGTCACCTCCAAACAATTCATATAACACATATAATCAGGGTCCATACCCTCAGCTCCAAGATTAGAGATGTTACTTACCTCGCACCATGTAATTTCTTACTCCGCTATGCCCTTGCCTTGTGAATTGGTCTCTAAACATCCCCAATCTAGCCACAAGAAGTACAGTACAATCAATATAGGTTAAAAGAATCAATTCCACAAGAAAATATGAAATTATAGCCAAAAATCCGAAATCAGCTCAAACCCGGGCCCTGGGCCCACGTCTCGAAATCCAACAAAAGTCACAAAACCCAAAAACCCATTTATTCACGAGTCTAACCATACCAATTTTACTCAAATCCGATAACAAAATCCCATTCAAAACCTCAAAATTCTAGTCCAAGAACTCTTCCTCATTTTCCCCAAATTTCCATCTCAAAACACTAATTAAATGCTGAAAACAATGATATATTCGTGTATATTGACCAAATTCGAGTTAGAATCACTTACCCCGATGTTTTTCCATGAAAATATCTCAAAATAATCGCCTCTCCCCAAACTCCAATTTGTCAAAAATGGAAAATGGGACGAAGCCCCCGTTTTATAACTTAAAGTTTTTGTCCAAGCGCTGCCCTCGGTCTCCTGACCTCAATTTCCTGACCTCGATTTTATTTGGAGGCCAAGTGGATGCTTTTGTAAGGGTTGCTTATCTTATTTGGCCTTTGTGAGCGATGTTGTAGATGATACTCCTGCTATTGATTTTGTCCCGGTAGTGCGAGAGTTTCCGAATGTGTTTCCTGCAGACATGTCGGGCATGCCGCCCGATAGGGATATTGTTTTTAGTATTGACTTGGTGCCGGGCACTCGGCCTATTTCTATTCCACCGTATCGTATGGCGCCGGATGAGTTGAAGGAATTGAAGGAGAAACTTTAGGATCTCCTTGATAAGGGTTTTATTAGCCCAAGTGTGTTGCCTTGGGGTGCTCCTGTCTTGTTTGTAAATAAGAAGTATGTTCTATGCGAATGTGTATTAATTATCGCCAGTTGAACAAGGTTATAGTGAAGAACATGTATCCATTTCCACGTATTGATGTCTTATTTGATCAGCTTCAGGGTGTTCTCTAAGATCGACTTGCGTTCAGGCTATCATCAGTTGAAGATTCGGGAGCCAGATATCCCGAAGACTGCTTTCATGACCCTGTATGGTCATTACGAGTTCCTTGTGATGTCTTTTGGGCTGACCAATGCCCCAGCAGCTTTCATGCACTTGATTAATAGTGTATTTCTTCCCTATCTTGACTCCTTCGTCATTGTGTTTATTCACGACATTCTGGTGTACTCCTGTTACCGGGAGGATCATTAGCAGCACCTGAGGACTGTGCTCCAAACCTTGAGAGAAGAGAAGTTGTATGAAAATTGTTTAAAGTGTGATTTCTGGTTAGATTCGGTGGCATTTTTGGCCATGTGGTATCGAGTAAGAGGGTCAAGGTAAATTCGAAGAAGATTGAAGCAGTGCAGAGTTGGCCCAGACCATCCTAAGCTACGGAGATCCGGAGTTTTCTTGGCTTGGTGGGGTATTACCGTCGTTTTGTAAAGGGTTTCTCGTCTGTTGCAGCACCTATGACCAGATTGACCCAGAAGGGTGCTCCGTTCTGGTAGACCGAGGATTGTGAGGAGAGCTTTCAAAAGCTCAAGACTGCTTTGACTACAGCCCCAGTGTTGGTGTTTCCTATTAGTTCGGGGTCCTATACGGTATATTGTGATACGTCACGCATTGGTTTCGGCACGGTATTGATGCAGGATGGTAGGGTGATTGCATACACGTCTAGACAGCTGAAGGTGCATGAGAAGAACTATCATGTCCACGACCTCGAGTTAGCAGCTATTGTTCATTCCTTGAAGATCTGGCGAAACTATTTGTATGGTGTCCCTTGTGAGGTTTTCACTAATCAGTGGAGTCTACAACATCTGTTTAAAGAGAAAGATCTTAACTTGCGGCAGCGGAGATGGTTGGAGCTGCTTACGGATTATGACATCACATCTTTTATCATCTCGGAAAGGCCAATGTGGTGGCCTATACCTTGAGTTGCAAGACGGAGAGTTTGGGGAGCTTAGCATATCTACCAGTAGAAGAGAGGCTCCTTCAGCCCAAGCGCTATAATCCACACGGACAACTCACGTGTTGCACGGATAACTCACGTGCCATAATATAATATCTGGATCCGCACAGACAACTCACGTGTTGCATGGATAGCTCACGTGCTATAGTATAATATCGGGATCTGCACTGAAAACTCACGTGTTGCACGAACAACTCATGTGCTACAATATAATGTCTCACAATCAGACCTTCAGCCTCACTCAATCATCAATCTCTCCAGTCTCTCGGGATCTCAGAAATCATAATAAGCAGCACAAACAACTATGATATGATGCATCAAAAATGAACAATAGAGACTGAGATGTAACATACAATTAAACCGTGACTAAGTACAAACAACAATCTAGCAGATAATTCAACATGTATACGACCTTTGTGGGTCCCTACAATGCCAACACATAGTCTAAACATGATTTGTGGTTCAATTTCTCTAATACATAAAGAATATATAGATCACAACAGATTATACAACTACACAGATCTATAGAATTTGACCAAGTCGCAATTCCTACACTGCACTCCCACACGCCTGTCACCTAGCATGTGCGTCACCTCAAAACCAAACATATGACACGTAATACGGGATTTCGTACCCTCACAACCAAATTTAGAACTATTACTTATCTCAATCTGAGAAAATCTCTACTCTGATATGCCATTGTCTCGCGAAACGGTCTCTGAATGCCTCGAATCTAACCATAAACAATGTGATACAATCAACACGGGCTAAAT
>AWOL01S0050725.1:11681-23463 GCA_000715115.1 Nicotiana otophora
ACAACAACAACAACAACAACCCAGTATAATCCCACTAGTGGGGTCTGGGGAGGGTAGTGTGTACGCAGACCTTACCCCTACCCTGGGGTAGAGAGGCTGTTTCCAAATGACCCTCAGCATCCTTCCCTCCAAGAACTCCCCACCTTGCTCTTGGGGTGACTCGAACTCACAACCTCTTGGTTGGAAGTGGAGGGTGCTTACCATCAGAGCAACCCACCTTGTCTAATATTGTGCACTTAGCAACCAGAGATAAAAATATAACCTCCACTCATCAAAGCAGAAAGATAAAAGTAGGAACTCCCGTTTATACAATTTACCATCTTAGTTTTTAGACATGTACTTCTATTGGCTAGAGTCTAAATTATTGAACACTGGAATGAAACGGGTTTAAATGGAATGAAATCATATGACGGTCCTAATAGCCGATCCCAGCTAGCTTGGGATTGAGGCGTACTAATTGGTAAGGCATTCTTTTCATTGCTTGAAGATGCTTTCCCGGTCTTAACATTGAAGTTCAGTAAGCAGTCTTGTGTGCATGCTGTATGGTGTCTGTTCCAAATATGATAGGTCTATGTCTAAGCTGTTAAAATACTGTACTGTAGCATCCATTAGATTGGTAGATTGGTACAACTGTATTATATCGTGTAAAGTTACAGCTGGTGGCCGTCGGTTAACAGAAGTCGGTATCGGATTGCTCTTTTTCTTGATTGAGGGGAGGGGGCTTGTATGGAAGATTTTTATGCAGTTTCTTCCTCTTTTCTGATGTTATGGTTGTAGACTTTGATGTTCTTCTGAGTTAGTATTTTCCTAGAAATTGAGTTATCTAGTTTACCTATTTAGATAAAAGATTACGGTAAGTTAAGAATTGAACTCCACCATAGTTATCTTTTTTTTAAGTTTATACTTCAATTTTGAGCTTTGACCAAGGGGCAGTTGGAGTTCAGACTCAAGGGTGGGTAAATGTTGTCCTGGATCCTCTTTGTTTAGGTGATTAGGATAATGTGGTGTCTAAGTTTTGTCACCAACTCACAATGTTCTAATGATGATTTAGTGGCCAACCAGAAAAACTATGAAAAGACACGTGTATGCTCTAAACTAAAATCCACCAAGTTCAGATGACATGAAAATGAAATTTTGTTAGAAGGGAATCAGTTTTAAGTAGATAGTTAAAGCTTGTTCTTGAATAAATGCTTATTGCATAAAATGTGAGTTGTGGTAGGGAGAAGCTTCTCTTATTGATCGTGACACATAGCACTTATTTATTTATTTTACAGAGGTTTTTTTTGTGTTATCTCTTTTAGCACTTCCCAGCAGTTTTTTATTTTGTTATGTTCTTTCATGTCTCGGGGACACATCCTGGTTTTCATGATTCTTAATCCATCCATCTTGTAATTCCTGCCTTGGTCTTTTAAGCTGGTCTGCCTATTGCGCAAGCTTAATCGTCAATCTAGGTTGCTTATTTCGCTCTCTCCTTTCCTGAGACTGGTGATGTGACATGTAGTTTAGTCCTAAAGAAATAATAACAACGTGATTATGTTTGCCCACAAAAAGTTACCCTTTGGTGATTCGAACAAAAGTTAGTAGCAATAGTATGAAATTTAGTTAGTGTGACTCTATTTGGAGCCTCCCTAGTTTATGTTCCTCTTTTCATAACCTCTTTTCTACTAGGTTCTCTGTTTATTTCTTCTTTGCAAGTTAAAGCACTGCTCTGCTGTTTCACTGGTTAATCAGCTGTCGCAAATGTGGGAAATAGTTTCTTATTATTTCAAAAGTTTATCTTTCTCTCTGGGGCTACATTTTGAAGTTAATTTTCTTCTGATTGAAATTTCTACAATAGATCTTTTCCATTCAACCTGTCCTTTTTGGGCGAGGCAGAAGAGATAAAAGGTTGACTCTTCAGCAGAACTGTTTACCTGCAACTTTTTCGGTGGTAAGGATATGCTTGATGTATAAAACTTGTTTATCAGCATATGTAGTGTTTTGTTGGTTGAATTAGTAATCTGCTGGATCATATTCTTTTCTTTAGCCTCCTTTAACATTCTTAGACATCTGTTTAATACATTGCTCTTGTAGTTGAGTAATTATTTGGAAGTAATTTTAGCTGTGCTCTATTTTGGAGTTTAGGTATTAGCTGCTACACTCAAGGGTGCCTTAGTGTTTTTGTCTCATGCACTATGCATGTGGGAGCTTCTATGTGGAAGCTGACATTTCTCAGTGTCCACCCTCAGAGGGTGGGGTTTGGAGATTCTTTTTAAAATAAAAAAAAAAAAAAAATTATGATTCGGTGATTATCCTATTATGACTAGTGTAGGCATAATTGTTTGAATGTTGGTCGTTGCTTAGTAAGTGTTTAGATTCTTTTAGGTACAAACATAATCCCATTAGTTGTGAATTCAACAAGTGCCCCTTTGCGTGCAGCATTTGTCTTTTCAATAGCAACAAATGATATTTTAAGAGAAATCTTGATTGGTTGTGTCTCATCAACGTTATAACATAGATTGATTGTGTATAGCTGGAAATTCACCGGCGAACTTGGCTGTAAACAGGCATATTTATGGCATAATTTGAAGCGACAAAAATTGATGCTTGCTTCACAAAAAATCCACTTGGTGCGGCACTCTAAATGTCACAAGGCATTTTTGAGCTTTTGCTATGTAGTATGTTGCTTTTCAGAGGCTGCTGGTGCTAGGGCTTATAGCTACTGGTATGGTGTGTTTATTCTAATCTGTGATACTGTAAGAGTAACAAACGTGTCAATTAGCCATTAGCTACTCTTTCTTTAAGCGTAACTTCCCCACTGTCCAACCAGTTTCCACTGCGGTATCTAGTTTTTACCCTTGTTCACTATTGTCGCGGAGCATTTTAGATGATAGAGTCGAGCTACTTATTCTCATGCCGAAGGATTAAACATTGTAGTGGTTAGATTTACTTAATAATAGTAATATTTAAAGAAAAGGGAATACTTGGAACACAGCTTATGGTATGAAGTTAGGATTTTGGTTGGTTCCTTAATGAAAATTTGGCGGTCCCAGGATATGATTTCAAAGCTGTAGAGATGTTTTTGCGATGATACGGAGTTGAAATAATACTTGCCTTTTCTTATAGGTTTCTGGTTCATTGCAGGTATGATTATAGGAAATATACGAGGTCCATCTACTTGGTCACATGATGTAGTTGACTATAAATTAAAGAGATGTTTAAATTTAGGTTCCCTTTCTTTGATCCATTTTAAATTTGACTCAAAAATTGATTACCTGATATCTGTGTCCTTTGACCACAGGAAGATTCAAACTCCATGGATTGCCAATGATATATTATTACTATAATAACTAGCTTCCGATGAAAATAAATTACAAATTGCTTAGATGTGTTGTATAATAGTTGTTGCACATCATCTAGGTTCTATGGATGCCAAGTACTATTTAGTGGCAGATGTATGTATCCAAATCCATTGCGTCCATGTTGATGCTATAAGAGTTTAGAATTCACTGGTGTTATTAAGGCATCGTTTGATTCCGCATATGGGGGTTTGAATGTAGATTGTTCAGATTTCAGCACGCTTAAGTGCATGTTTTTTCTTTTATAATCATTTTTCTGAATTGGTCCGGTTCATAAATGTTGTACAGAGTTTTGAAATTACTAAGAAATTGATCACTATAAATATTCCGTTCATAAGTGTTGTACAAAGTTTTGAAATTATTAAGACATTGATCACTTCAAAAATTCATGTTAATGTCATCTTATATGATTCCATTACTAATGACTACTTCCATCCAACCTCCATGGAACAACTGTCATTGCTACTCTACCACTGACCGTATCCACGTGCGGCATTACAACACTCCTGCAATTGCATAACTATCATTGCTGACCTTTGCTATTAGCTTATTGACCGTGCCTCAGCAAATAAATAGTTTATGCTTATGATTTTCTTTAGTATTTTGGAAATTATGTAAGTATCATTTTGTTGAATTTAATATCTTATTAATTTGTGAGTTGAAAGAAATTAAAACAATCAGATGTTGAGACGAGTAGAGTTAAATTTTTAGTGTTCATAAGTATAGGTAATATGATACTACTCAGATACATATTCATGTTCCGACGTTTACAGTTAAAAAAAAAGGGGTTTTAGAATTTCTTGAACATAGTCGTACGGATATTGATAATGATATATGGGTTCTTACGATCTGTAGTGGCTGTTGCATTCAAGTTTTAGCTTTTGAGGAAAGTGGATCCAGAACGCGCTAGGTACAAAATGATCTTTCTGATACAATATGGGGAATATTGGATGACAAACCAGCGACATGGCTCCTCTCTCATAGAGTGGCTTTAATCATTGGAAGTAATGGCTAGAAAGACTAAGTTCGAGATGATTGAATGCTTTGTATCTGGTGCACTGCATGAAGATGTGACAGATCGTTCAAAGTTGATGATCAAGAGTGTAAAATCCCGCTTAACTGGGGTGCATTTGACTTGGTGTTGTGTATGTTTGCTTCGTTTGGATGCTTGTCTCATGGACCTTGGTCATTGAGGAGTTGCAGATGTTGATCGTGAATCGTCATAGCGTTAGCTGAGTTGTGTGCTGATGGTGAAACTTTGGGTCTTCACTTTAAGAGCATGTTTGGAAGGATACTTAGTAATACATTTGTTTGTTTGTCATAATGTAATTATAATATAAGTGTATGTGTTATGTTTAGTTGCACATGTGTAATTACATATTTAGATATTTTTTTTTGTCTTAAAATAAATTTAACAATAAAAATTAAATATCTTTTTCTTTAAATGGATAAGTAAATCGACCTTTTTCTGGTATGAGAGATTGCTCTCTTTTCACATGGGGTCATTGTTCAAAAGACTTAAGAACTACCACACTTCAAGCCGTTCAAAAAATTACTTTTTAGCTCCTTCCTTCCCAAAGAGGTTTGCTACTTGGTTCTGCTCTCTGTAACTATGCTTTATTGCTGGATTTTCCAGTTGCTCCATTAGTGACCTGCTTTCACAAACAATAGAGTTATAAGGAAGGTGGCCCTCTATGATCATCCTTATTACTTCTATAGAATCAATAATAATTTCTAAAGGGATCATTCTTTGTTGAAGGGCAATCTTCAGGCCGTGCATTAGTGTAAGAAGTTTTGCAATTGTGTTGGTAGTGTGAGGAATGCCTTTCATGTAACCCACAGCCCAGTCCCCTCTATTATTTCTAAAGACTCCTCCTAACCCTCCTATTCCTGAATTAGTTGTTGAAGCACCATATGTATTACGTTTAAAAAACCCTGCTTCTGGTGGTTCCCACTTCAAGTGAATAATGATTGATTCAACACTTACCCCATGGTGTCCTGCCACATGGTAGTATTCTACAGCTTTATTTATGGCTTGGTTCGCAGAAATTGGATTCTTCTTATCAAACAAATTATGGTTTTTAGTTAGCAGAATATTTCAAAAACAGAAAGAGAAAAGATTCTTCCATGAGATCTTGTTATTGAACTCCATGTTTTTTTAACTTATTCCAGGTGTAGATCCAGGAGGACAGAAAAGGAATGCATGCCTGGTTGGTACAAGCATTTGACAGATTCTACCAGAAGAGTTTATTATTAGGGCATTCAAAGAAGATATGTGGGATATCTTCTTCAGCCACTTCACACAAGAAGAGTTAAGATTAATGTTCAGGCCAATGTGGTGGAGAGACTGACCAATAGGAAGCCTATTGTGATAGAAGAGCCATGTAAAAAAGTTCATTTTGTTGGGATCTTTGAGCTTCCATATCCAACCAAAATGGTCCTCCTCTCTCCAAAATGGTCCTCCTCTCTTCCAGTTGGCTCCCAATTGGAGTTAATGAAGGCGTAGGTTGATTTTACAGTGAAAAGACCATTACTGGTGAGATTTCAAATGATTCTGTCCTCAGTAGAAGTGTAGGGAGGGATGAATGTGTTTTGAATGATTTTGATTATGGACTCAGGGAGGGGATATGAGATACCACTGAAATCCCAGTCTCCATTGTTGAACATGGTATTAATTTTGATGGATTCCTCAGGCTCTTGCCAAATCGTAGGTGCGACACACTAGCACAACAACACCAAAAATAGTCTGAAATCAAACTGAAACACAACCGAACCTCCCGGGACCTCATCCAACTTTACCAACAAGTCCTAATACCTTACCCAAAACCAAGAATTGATGATCAAGGTCAATCTCTTAAGTTCCAAGCCTTCTAACTTCTACATACATGTCTGAGCCATGCCTAAACATTTCGGTTTCCAACCAAACTTCACACACAAGTTACATATTACTAAATGAACCTATTCCAAATCCCAAAAAAACTAACCAAGTCTGATATCATCAAAGTCAACTCATGATCAAACCTATGAACTCTCCAAACTTTTAAATTTCTAACTTTTGGCAATAGTGCCAAAACATCCTAGGAATCTCCAAATCCATATCCACACATACGCCCAAGTCCATAATCACCATACAAACCTATTGGAACCATCAAATCATTAATCCGAGACTGTCTACTAAGAAGTCAAACTTTGGTCAACTCTTAACAACTTAAGCATCCAAAATGAGACTAAGTGCCTCAAATGACTCTCAAAACTTCACGAAGCCAAACTATCCAATCCCGTAAGTCACAAAACAACAAACACACATACGAGAAGCATCAAATTGGGGAACGAGGCTCAAATATACAAAATGATCGGCATGATCATTACATTCTCTCCATCGTAAACAAACATTCATCCTCGAGCGGGTTTTGAATCCTGGAAAGCCCAAAAGATGAGGATATCAGCTCCGCATATCATGCTCGGTCTCCCAAGTCTCCTCCTCGATCGATTGACCTCTCCATTGAACCTTCACTGATGCAATATATTTTGATCTCAGCTTCCAAACCTGCCTATCCAAAATGGTCACTGACTCCTCTCCATAAGCCAAATTCTCATCCAATTGCACCGAGCTGAAATCCAACACATGTATGTGACTGATCTTCATGGTACTTTCGAAGCATGGAAACCTGAAACACTAGATGAACTCCTGACAAGCTGGGTGGCAAAGCAAGCTTGTAAGCTACCTCACCCACTCTCTCCAAAACTTCAAATGGACCAATATACCGAGGAATCAACTTGCCCTTCTTCCCGAATCTCATCACGCCTATCATAGGCGAAACTCTAAGATGAACCTTCTCATCCTCTATGAGAGCCACATCTTGAACCTTCCTATCAACATAACTATTCTAGTTGGACTGCGCTGTACGAAGTCGCTCCTGAATCAAATTCACCTTCTCCAAAGCATACCAAACCAAATCTGTACCAAACAATCTAACCTCACCTTGATTGAACCACATATAAGGCCTCATACAAAGTCATCTGAATACTAGACTGGTAGTTGTTGTTGTAGGAAAACTCCCATAAAAACTGATCCCACTAGCCTTCGAAATCAATGACACAGGCTCTCAACATATCCTCCAAGATCTGAATAGTCCGCTCAGACTGCCCATCCGTCTAAGGGTGAAATGCAATACTCAACTCTACCTACGTGCCCAACTCACACTCTAAATAACTGTCCAATGCAAAATGATCAGAGTGCCATGATCCGAGATGATAGAAACAGGTTCACCATGCAAGCGAACAATCTCCCTGATGTAGATCTAACTTCTCTGAAGTGTAGGAAGTCATAACTGGAATGAAATGCGCCGACTTTGTCAACTGATATACAATGACCCATATGGTATCAAACTTCCTCAAAGTCCATGGCAACCCTACCACAAAGTCCAGAGTTATGCTCTCCCACTTCGAATCCGGTATATCAATCTTCTGAGGCAAACCACCCAGGTTTTGATGCTTATACTTGACCTGTTGACAATTTAAACACTGTGAAACATGCCCATTAATGTCTTTCTTCATCCTCCTCCACCAAAAATGCTGCTTCAAATCACGATACATCTTTGTAGCACCTGGATGAATAGAATACTACGAGCTGTGTGCCTCTTCAAGAATCAACTCTCTCAAGCCATCAACATTAGGAACACAAATCCGACCCTGAAGTTGCAATGCATCATCATCACCAATAGTCACCTCCTTAGCACCACTCGCTGCAGTATGTCCTGAAGGACAAACAAACGGGGATCATCATACAAGTGATCCTTAATGCGCTCAAATAAGGACGACTGTGAAACAATACAAGCAAGGACTTGTTAGGCTAAACAATATCCAATCTCACCAATCTATTAGCCAATGCCTGAATATCCATAGCAAAAGGCCTCTCCACAACTAAAATGAATGCCAAACTCCCCATACTCTCCGTTTTTCTGCTCAAGTCATCTAGCACATTAGACTTACCTGGATGATACAAGATAGTGATATCATAGTCTTTTAACAATTCCACCACCTTCGGTGCCTCAAATTCAAATCCTTTTGCCTAAACAAATGCTGAAGACTCCCATGATCAATATAAACCTCACAAGACATGCCATATAATAATGCCTCCAAATATTCAGCGCGTGCACAATAGCTGCTAAAGTATCATGAATCGGATAATTTTTCTCATGAGGCTTCAATTGGCGCAACGCATAGGCAATCACCCCACTGTCCTATATCAACATACAACTAAGGCCAACGCATGAAGCATCACAATAAACAGTGTACAACACCGATCCTGAGAGCAATACCAAAACTGGAGCTGTAGTCAAAGCAGTCTTGAGCTTCTGAAAGCTCTCCTCACACTCATTAGACCATCTGAACGGATCACCCTTCTGAGTCAACTTGGGCAATAGAGATGCAATAAACAAGAACCCCTCCACAAAGCAATGATAGTAACTAGCCAAACCTAAGAAACTCCTGTGTAGTTGTAGAAGGTCTAGGCTAACTCTGAACTGCTAATCAAGTAAACTTAAGAAACTCCTGTGTAGCTGTAGAATGTGTAGGCTAACTCTGAACTGCCTCAATTTTCTTCGGATCCACCTTCATCCCATTACTACACACTACGTGGCCTAAGAATGCCACTGAATCCAACCAAAACTCACACTTGGAGAATATGGCATACAACTTCTTCTCCCTCAGACTCTGAAGCACTATCCTCAAATGCTGCTCATGCTCCTCCCTACAATGGGAATGTACCAAGATATCATCAATGAACAGAATAAAAAAAGAATCCAAATAAGGCTTGAACACACTGTTCATCAAATGCATGAAAGGTGTTAGAGCATTTGTCAAGCCAAAAGACATCACTGAGAACTCATAATGCCCGTAGCGAGTCCTGAAAGCCGTCTTAGGAAAGTCCGAAGCTCTAATCTTCAACTGATGATACCCCTGACACCCCGAAGCTAATAAAAGAAATCATCAATGTAAGGCAGTGCATACTTGTTCTTGATGGTAACCTTGTTCAACTGTTGGTAGTCAATACACATCCACATAGAACTATCCTTCTTCTTCACAAATAACACCGGTGCACCCCAAGCAGAAATACTCGGTCGGATGAACCCTTATCCAATAACTCCTGCAACTATTCCTTTAACTCTTTCAACTCAACATGAGCCATGCAATACAGTGGAATAAATATGGACTGAGTGCCCGACACCAAGTCAATACCAAAATCATTATCCCTATCAGGTGGCATGCTCGGTAGGTCTGCAAGAAACACATCTAGAAAGTTTCTCACTGCGGGGACTAAATCTATGGTAGGAGTATCAACACTGACATCTCTCACAAAAGCCAGATACGCCAAACACCCCTTATCAGCCATCCATTGAGCCTTTAGAGAATATATAACTCTACTAGGAATGTGACCTAAAGAACCTCTCCATTCTAACCTCGCTATGCGTGGCATAGACAACATCACGGTTTTAGCGTGATAATAAAGAATAGCATGATACAGAGATAACCAATCCATACCCAAGATCACCTTAAAATCCACCATATCCAATAACAATAGGTCCACCTTTATCTCGTAACCACAAATAGTGACCACACAAGATAGCGATCGATCCGCAATAATAAGACCCCCCACCTACGTGGACACATAAATAGGAACATCAAGAGAATCATGTGGAATATCCAGACAAGAAGCAAAATATGATGACCTATAAGAATAAGTAGAACTAGGGTCAAATAATACTGAGGCATCCCTGTGGCACACTGAAACAATACCTGTGATCACAACATCTAAAGCAATAGCCTATGGCCTGGCCGAGAATGCATAACGACAGGCCTGTTCTCCACCTGATTGACCTCCCCCTCTAGAAAGACCTCGAACAGACTGGCTTCTACCCTTATATGTCTGTGTGGGTGGTGTAGCTGCTGGCCATGGACTGGGTGCCCTGACGTGGTACACTGCTCAAAAAACTGGGGCAATCCCTCTTGAGATGACTCAAGTCTCCACAGTCAAGAAACCTCTCATCTGATGTGGTACACTGCTCTATTACTACCCTTGAGAACATGAATACCCGCCCGAAAAACCTTGGCGGAGCATGATATGAGCTTTATGCTGGCAATGCACTGAAAGACGACTGGACTGGGTAAGCATTGTATAAACATGGATGACTGAAAAACCATGAGGAACCTGATGAGATGACTGAACATGCTTGAAAGAACGACCTCTATTGTGATGCCCTTATACTCCAAATGAGGCACTACTGAAGCCACCTGAACCACAGAGCCTCTTGGCATCCCGCTCCTCTCTCTTCTCAGTCTCGATCTCTCAGGCCATACCATATAAGATACCAAGTTGAGGCCCTCAATGAACATTTTGACCCTCTCCCTCTTAGTAGGGACCCGCAATACAACATCTCATGCCAACTCTATGAACCTCATCTCATACTGAGTCACGAGTATGCCCTCTTAGTGTGGATGCTCAAACTCACTACGCACCTCAATTTTGTGAGTGTGTGGAATAAACTTCTCCAAGAAGAATTTGAGAACTAAGACCATGTGAGTGGTACTGCGCCAGCTGGTCTGCGCAACTCATAAGTCTGCCACTATCTGTATGTTTGCCCCTTCAACTGGAAGGTAGTAAAGTCAATCCCATTCGAATCCACTATACCCAAAGTGCGTAGAATCCGATGACATTAATCAAGGAAACCTTGTGTTTCCTTAATAGGCTCTCCACTGAACTGGGGAGGATAAATTCTCTAAAATCTCTCAATCCTCTTCTGCTCGTCAGTAGTCAAGGCTGGCCTAATCTTGGGCTGAACTGCAATGGCTAGATGCACCGGCGAAACCCCTGATATATGATAACCACAAGCCAGCTGCTCTAGTGTGTGTGCGATGGGAGTCTGGGCTCTTCCCTTAGCATGTGAGTTAGATGATGCAACCATAATCATACCCGACTGAGTCAAACTCTCATACATGGTAAGGATATGAGCCAAAGTCTCCTTGTTACTGTCACGACCCAAACTGATGGGCCGTGGCGGGCACTCGGTACCTTACTCAACCGAGTACCAACATAACGTATCTTTCGTATCATTCTATTATAGGTAAATGAACCAGAGTAAAGCATGAGTGAATACAAACTTATACATATGACATACTCGCCTATAAGACCAAAATTATACTAAATATAGGCCAACAAGGCCGTACAATCTTTCACGTACACGACATATGTCTACAAGCCTCTAAGAGTACATAAATGTCATAAAGATCGGGACAGGGCCCCACCATACTAATCAATACATGTCCTAATCATACTGACCACATAAGCAACTCCGGAGCAAATGGAGCGCACCAACACCTTCCGCTGAGCTGATAGCCTACTTGGCGGACTCTCAACCTATCTATCGGGACCTGCGGGCATGAAA